>JAXGGA010004025.1:0-42500 GCA_038373865.1 Uloborus plumipes | reverse complement strand
ACCAAATCACCGAAAAAAAAAAAAGTTGGTCGCACGACCGACTCGGATTTTTTTTTAATTTGGTACACAGATTGATGGTATAGAGGTATGAAAAAGCCCAAAAGGAAAGTTACCTGCTCCACTTATTTTCTGAGATACATGCCCTCAAAGTTTGTCCGCCCCGTCAAAATACTAAAAAAGTGATGTTATTTAATCATTTTTTATAAAAAATCGTACTCATGCAAAATAAAAGTATTAGATATTTATGGAAACTAGTTACTCCAGGCATTCTGAAAAAAAATACTAGAACGTTCAAAATGAAAATTGCCAAGGTACAGGGCTCTTTGAAGTTGTCACCACAAAAACTTGATTTTGCAGATTTTGCTAAAATTCAGGCATTTATTACAAAAAAAGGCAAACAAAACCAAAGGTTTTCTCACTTTCTGGTAGTGTACAGGTCCTCCCTGTAAATTGCTACGCAATAAATTTTTTGAGTTTCTCACTCCTTCTTGGAAATATTTTAGCTTAAAGATAAGCCGTAAGGCAAAAAATGCGTTTTTGGCCATCTTGGCAGCCATTTTTCTCATAAAGGGGGAGCAGTAGAAACTTTAATTTTTTTTTTAAACAAGCCACTGATATGTTAGCTATTCACAGGAAAAGAGTTTACTTTTGGTTATTTCTCCCATTAAGAGATATCCTGCTGACAGTATATGCATGTTTTTCGCGATGACCATATGCTTTTGTTCCCCCTCTCATGGACTTAAAATTAATTAAACCAAAAAATAATGATATATTTATTATTAGCTGTATTATCTACCCAATATGTCATGAAATTTAATTTATTAACTCATTGAACAATAAATTAGATAATTGATGAAAAAAAGAAAAAGTATTTCTCTGATGCCTGAGCATTATACATTCATAATTATAAAGCACTAAATACTTTCTTGAGAAATTAATTAACATAAATGAGCTCCAAATATTTATATTATAAGCAATACCCAATCTTGTGATTGGGATACTCCTGTTTTTAATTGAAGAATTTCTTGAATATCACATGAATATCAGGAAAATAAATGAGGTCTTTTCGTTTGATGTAGGATATTTTATGACAAATTTCATTTGATGGGCTACTAACTGAGCATGGTGATAAAGAGCTATTAATTTCAGCATCGAATTCCATTTTACCTTATTAACAGTTAAATATTTACAAAACAATTAAATAAATAAATTAATATAAAGCCATGCTTGAAGAATTAAAATTAGTGCAACCTAATTTATTCTCATACTGATCTTTACAAAATTGACATGCGTTAAGCACTGATAAGAACTGACAAGAAAAAGTTTACTCACTAAAATATTAGTTCACAGATACTATAAAGCATACATTCTATTTTCCACAAAATAATACTGCAACAAAGAACAAGGGTATCCTCCTGTTTATAGCCATCAATCAGGAACATCCAATCACAAGATTGGGTATTGCCTATGAGATAAATATTCGAAGCTCCTTTATTTTAATTGATTTTTTAAGAAATTCTTTAGTACCTACCCCTTTATACCCTTGTTCTTTGTTGCAGTATTATTTTGTAGAAAATAGAATGTACGCTTTATAGTATCTGTGATTTAGTATTTTAGTGAGTAAACTTATTCTTGTCAGTTCTTATCAGTGCTCAACACATGTCAGTTTTGTAAAGATCAGTATGGGAATAAATTAGTTGCACTAATTTTAATTCTTCAAGCATGGCTTTATATTAAATTATTTATTTAATTATTTTATAAATATTTAACTGTTAATAAGGTAAAATGGAATTCGATGCTGAAATTAATAGCTCTTTATCACCATGCTCAGTTAGTAGCCCATCAAATGAAATTTGTCATAAAGTATCCTACATCAAACGAAAAGACCTCATTTATTTTCCTGATATTCATGTGATATTCAAGAAATTCTTCAATTAAAAACAGGAGTATCCCAATCACAAGATTGGGTATTGCTTATAATATAACTTTTTAGAGCTCATTTATGTTAATTAATTTCTCAAGAAAGTATTTAGTGCTTTATAATTATGAATGCATAATGCTCAGGCATCAGAGAAATACTTTTTCTTGTTTTCATCAATTATCTAATTTATTGTTCAATGATTTAATAAATTAAATTTCATGACATATTGAGTAGATAATACAGCTAATAATAAATATATAATTATTTTTTGGTTTAATTAATTTTAAGTCCATGAGAGGGGGAACAAAAGCATATGGTCGTCGCGAAAAACATGCATATACTGTCAGCAGGATATCTCTTAATGGGAGAAATAACCAAAAGTAAACTCTTTTCCTGTGAATAGCTAACATATCAGTGGCTTGTTTTAAAAAAAAATTAAAGTTTCTACTGCTCCCCCTTTATGAGAAAAATGGCTGCCAAGATGGCCAAAAACGCATTTTTTGCCTTATGGCTTATTTTTAAGCTAAAATATTTCCAAGAAGGAGTGAGAAACCCAAAAAATTTATTGCGTAGCAATTTACAGGGAGGACCTGTACACTACCAGAAAGTGAGAAAACCTTTGGTTTTGTTTGCCTTTTTTTGTAATAAATGCCTGAATTTTAGCAAAATCAAGTTTTTGTGGTGACAACTTCAAAGAGCCCTGTACCTTGGCAATTTTCATTTTGAACGTTCTAGTATTTTTTTTCAAAATGCCTGGAGTAACTAGTTTCCATAGATATCTAACACTTTTATTTTGCATGAGTACGATTTTTTATAAAAAATGATTAAATAACATCACTTTTTTAGTATTTTGACGTGGCGGACAAACTTTGAGGGCATGTATCTCAGAAAATAAGTGGAGCAGGTAACTTTCCTTTTGGGCTTTTTCATACCTCTATACCATCAATCTGTGTACCAAATTAAAAAAAAATCCGAGTCGGTCGTGCGACCCCCATTCGGTGATTTGGTATGGAATCGCTCTTATGCTTTTTTCTGTGCGGCCAGTTTTGAAGCCATCACAGATTTCTCCAAATAAATATGTAGAATACAGATTTTCTGTAAAATGGGCATGATATACAAAAAAAAAAAAAAATATTCATTTTTGTTTCTGCTAAAAATGTACTAGTTTCATCTGAAGGATATTTTTTATGTTGAAGATGTATTGCATTTCTGTACTCAATTTTTCTTTTCTTTTTTTTTTTCCTTGCTGGAAACACAAATTTGCACTCACGGGCAGAACAAAAAGATTCTTTTGGTAAAAATTAATTCTGCAAAATGTTTTTGAAAGGAAAAAAAAAAGTAAATGATGTCTTAACCGCAATATGTGTCGTATACTTAACTCAAATAGGTGTCCGAAATTCATTATTAGTAAACAGAAAATTCATACTGAGATAACAATGGGTAATATTTAATGTTTTTTTTTTTTTTTTTTGAGTTACTTGCAGCATCTGGGAAAATTTCCGACAATTTTATTGTTGCGAAAAACATTTTTTAAATTCTCCTAAAAAAGGACCCTATGAAAAATTCTGGACGAACCCCTGACTATCTTTTTTCACTGTCTTTAAATTCATATCTGTTGTTTAGTTTTACCATTTGTTCATTAATTACATGTTCCAAGCCTTGATCTTTAGTGTCTCAATCAATCCACTCAGCTTATCTTACATGACATTTTTTCTACCAGCAACCAATTTTGATAAATCATGAACACAATTTTCCTCTTTCATTTTTGAATTGCCAAAAATTTTGCTGTATTCAAATCAGTGTTAGAAATAAGCGGTTGTTAGTAGTATTTTGCTCCAAAACTTTGATTTGACACTTAGTTTTCCAACCCTAAGCAGCAAATTTGATGCCTAATATTTTGGATTGCATTGACGTTTTTTTTCCCCTAAGACCTGTGAATATTCCAAATGATAAATTTAAAAGAAAATTTTTAATGCAACCAAATTTGTTTTTTAAATCCATTTTCTTCTGTATATTTTGCAGATGTAAAATATGTAATGTTTTTTGTAAAATATGCTGTGGGCGTTGTGGAAAATTTCTTATTTTTTTACATTTCTTGATATTTGAGTACATACATATTTGGTTCATTAAAAATGGCGCTACTTGATGCCTAGTTTGAAAATCTTATTTCTAACACTGGTTAAAATAAAATGCATTGTTCAGTAAAAAGAGTCAAAAACTTATCTTACATCAAGATTCATTCAAACGATTTGGATTGAAAAAGAAATTTAGAATAACAGATAGCTCACTCTCGGATAATCAGGAGTTTACTGTACATCTTTCTAACCTATGTCTGTCTTGGTACTTAAAATATTTTTTTTCATCATCTTAAATCATTTTTATATTGTATTTTGTGGTACGGTACTCTTTGCTTTAGACCAGGGGTGGCCAACCTTTTTAGGGAAAGTGCCACTATCTAGAGCGATAAAGCTCAACATGCCACATTGTATTTTTCCAACAAACTGAAAATGTTCAAAAGTTAAAAATAGATTATTTGTTGGCTGACTATGTAATTATTCTCCAAATAAAACATTTTTTCCCGTAAATCTGAGTAATTGAAACTAAAATGATAATACAGATAAAACAAGTCCGAACTTAAGAGTTATCGTTAATAAACACATTTATAAGTTCTGTCAAATGGGTTATGCTTAAAACAAATAACATGAAACATTCTATTCTAAAAATTAAACAGTCTGTACTAATGTGGTTTATGAGTCTGTATCTTTTTTACCAAGATTTTAATTTTAGGATTAGTTCTTGAGAATCCTAAGAAGTTTAAGTGTTTTAAGTGCTGTCAATTAATCTTCAATGGTATTTAGATTTTTATGCATTCGTAACAAAAAAAAATATTTAGAGACGTATTTTAAACCAAATCTACAACAACACTAGACGGCTAAAGTGTGTAAATGGAAAACAATTGTGTTGTTACAGCTTTCCAAATTTCTACATGACGTGGATGACTTTCTGTTGAAGTAAACTCTTATATTTGATTACCAATGCAAAAGGTCAGTAATTCCGATTTGGATTTCAGGAGGGTAACAAGTATAGTGTATTGCAGAGAAATATACAAAAAATTTGAAACATCAGCATTTTTTACTCATCTTGAAAATCATCAAACCAAACACTGAATAAATACTTAAAATAGGTGTAAATTTTCTCCATATATCATTGGAAAATTATTAAATTTGGTTTGTTACTTTCAGTATTAGTTTTAAATGTTTCATTCTTTTTTCTCCAAAGTAGAGAGGAAGAAACTGAAGTTTCATTGAAAAAGAATGTAGATGGCCTTTCCTGGTTTAGGAAACATTTTTCTGTACAACGTTATGTTTAAATTACTAAAACACCGGATAATAAAAGATAAAATAGCTAAATTCAATTGCTATTCTTTATTCCTATATAGCTAAGCTCTCATTGCTTTCCTTCCAGTTATTTTTAAAAACTCAATGCATAAAACTCGAAAATCTTATGATTTTTTTTGGATAGCTATTGCATATTTCAATGAAGGAGCAACTTGCCATACTCTTCTCCTTGTCCTGGGAAAAGTTCACAAAACATTCAGAGCTCTTATTCGTAGTTTGTTAATAGTGAACTCTACAGGGTTATCAACAAAGGAAAAGCCTCATTCCTTGGCAAGGAAATTGTGATAATTCGATGATACTTTTGAAGTTTTTTCCCGAAATAATTTTCAAGTAATGTTAAAACAATTTAAGGGTCTTCATTTGGGCAACCATACCAAATTTTGTGCAATCTGGTTTCTTAATTTTAGTTGCAGAGTTAACTTTTTTTAAATTTCATTACCCGTAGCTGAAACTAGTGCAGATCAAAAATCGATTCTGCAGCATTGAAAGTTTCATTCGTGTTAAGCTGAAATATGCTTTACCAAAGCATTGTGTGTAATGTCACAGCTTTCGTTTGATGTCCGAGCCTAACGCTAAGGGCTTTGCAATATCGTAGTTCAGACAATTCGTAAGCCAGCCTCCTGACACTTAATCGTCATTCTATCATATTTATCAGTTCAAGGGTTTTAGTTTTTATCAATATTTTTTCCTCAATTTTAGATTTTTTTTCAAAAAGTCTTCGCGTGCCACTGCTACTGATCCGCCGTGCCACATTGTGGCACGCGTGCCGCGGATTGGCCACCCCTGCTGTAGACACTTACAGTTTAAGATTTGAGTCTTCAAGTTTGGTATGTTTTTCTTTTTAATTTGTTAGTATTCTGATCTGTAATTTTAGGGGTCAGGGTAGGGCGGGGGGGTTCAGTTGCCCCCTCACACACACTTTGAGAATTCAGTGTATATACACATAAGTGGGCATGGCTTTTCGTGTTTTCCAATGAAATTGCAATTTTTGCACCCTTTGACCCCCCCCCCCCCTCCATCACCTGGAAAGCTTGAAATGACAGGCCTGTAAGTATTATTTATTGTACTATTGCACTAATTTTAAATTTAAGAACATAGGTACTTCTTAATTGCTCTTGTCAACATTCTGAGGTGAGATTTTAATGTATTTTAGTTTCAATTAAAGATTACTACTATTACAACTGTAAGTTTTGTTGCCAAAATGAAATTTTGTTTAATTTGTAAAACCTGACTACAGAGAGTGAATTTACTTTTTCTACAATTGTAGACAGCAAGACAAAAAAAAAAGGGAGGGGGAGTGTACTGGCTTCTTTGTAAGAAAACTATTTGAAGTTCAAATTAAATTTTTTTCAGCATTTTTCACGTTGAATTACGCAAGTGCATTTTTCCATGTTTTTGTCGTGAGTATGAGTAGATTCAATTTATTTAATGAAATTAGGTACTCTGAATCAAATATTTCCAGTGCCTGTTGTAAATAATAGTACAGTCGGTTATGAGCTTTTCATCCTTCTCATTTTTCATTTTTAAAAGGAAAGTAGAGAGAATTGTTGGTTCTTTAAATGAAGAACATATACAGCATGAATTAGTAAAAAGATGTATCTGAGCATTAGTATGAGTAGTATATTTTAGTTAAAAAAAAAAAAAATCTTCTCAGTCTATGATTGGCAAAAGCAATCTCAAATTTTGAAAGATGTTTTTAAATGTAAATGTTAGCAAAAAATTAAGTTGTACATTGCAAACTCTTATTCATCCAGATCAGGGGTCTCCAACCTTTTTTACTCGGGGGCCAAATTGAAAATTTTTGGAAGCGAGGCGGGCCAACGGTCCAAAAATAATTTAGTTCAGATGGTTTTTTGTAACATTACGGAAACTCGTAAAATTTAGAGAGCAGTTCAGAAAACTGAAATAAAAGTCATTTTTTCCCACAAAATGTATTTTGCTCTCCAAAAGGAGTTTAAAAAAAAAAGCCAAACGAGACTAAAAACTAAATCCTTACAATGTACTTCAATTTTATTAAATGAATTTTATGTATTAATGATGATAAGAAACTTAACAATAAACGAGGTCAGAGCAAGTGCAACGCTTAGGACAATTTTTAATGAGAAGCTTGCATTTGTTTGCATCTTAAAATTTCAGTCCATTTAGGGTCAAACTTTGTAGTTCCGAACATTAAAGTTGGTTTTAAATGTTCATTTGATAAAGAGGATCTGTACTTAGATTTAACATACTTCATTTTTGAAAATGTCTGCTCACACTTGTTGGTAGACCCAAAAAGAGAAAACATAACTCGAGCATGATTTTTTATGTTCTTAAAGTCTTTTTCCGGGAGAGAACTAAAATGAAAGTAGATTACCTTCTTTTTGGCATTCCTGGAAAGCAGTCTTGAGTGAGTCGTTGGTAGTTAGTTCGATGACTTCAAGTTGGTTTTCAGCAGACACTTTGTCTATATCGCAGTTAAAAGGGTTTTGAAAAATCTGGATATCATCTGATGCACGGTCAAAGTCTTCAAAACGGCTCATAAATTCTTCTCGTAGGTTAGACATGATATCCAAAACGTATTCCTTGGGAAAGGAAGCAGTACTTAATGCACCTAAGTTTTTACACGTTTCAAAGTGATCAAAGTTCAACGATCCTAAATGCTTCTTGAAAAGCATGAGTTTTTGTCTGAAAGCTTTGACATACCAGTATAAGTCACAAATTAAGGAGTTTTCCCCTTGCAGCTTTAAATTCAAAAAATTAATATGTGTGGTGAGATCAACAAGAAAAGCCAATTTCCAGACAAATACACTGTTTGCCCTGGGGACAGGAAATGCCCAATGCTAGGGGACTAACGGGAGAATGTGAAGCAGAGTAAAGAGATTTGTTCTCGGAAAGGGCAACAAAGAGAGATGGGTATTAGCGTCGAAAGAAGTAAAAAAAAAAGCTTTGCATTAAAGTTTGAATAGATTTTTATTCATTATTTGACGTATTCACTATAAGATTGTCACTGTTCTGATTAATTTAACAAAAAAAAAAAAAAAAAAAAAAAATTTAAAGAATGGGGGGGGGGGGGGAATTGAAAAAACAGATTTTTTTCTGCGGGCTGGAAAGAATCTGCTCGCGGGCCGTAGGTTGGAGAGCCCTAATCCAGATAATAAAAAATTAGAATGTACAAAATCTGAAATTTCAAAAAGGGATTAGACTAAAGCTATTCAAAAATTTTTAAATAGTCAATAGCTGTAAATAGTTAGTAGTGGCAAATGTAAGTAGATGCCAGGTTTTTAAAATTTATTATTGTTTTTGTTTTTTTTTGTTTTTAAACCTATTAAGTAAAACAGTCTGTTTTCACAAGAACTTCTTTCAGAAACAGGAAAGTTGTAGCCATAAGTTGTATTTGTTATAAAAAAAAAAAAAAAACTCAAAAGCATTTTTTAGAAGTTTTTATTCTTATTTGATTTTTTTTTTTTTTTTTAAATCCTTGACAGGGGGTTCTTGGTGTTATAAAAATTATACAAGAGGTACACATTTGTCAAAAGTTTGGAAAATACTGGGATGACTATTAGTAGTCGTTCCTAAAATATTCTTTCACATTACTACTGAATCTTTTT
The DNA here is from genome assembly GCA_038373865.1 of Uloborus plumipes. Taxonomy (NCBI): domain Eukaryota; kingdom Metazoa; phylum Arthropoda; class Arachnida; order Araneae; family Uloboridae; genus Uloborus; species Uloborus plumipes. The sequence goes on along the minus strand of JAXGGA010004025.1, from coordinate 33,594 downwards.
ATTGGCAGAAATTCTGAAAAATATTCATCATCAAAAGCACAACAAACCTTTTGCAGGTCAAGGCCGACTCACTGACTTTCCTCCAGTTGACCCGATTAGTCGCAACAGCCCTCCATCGGTTGATTCCCATCAGTTTTATGTCTTTCTCAACGTTGTCCAACCATCGAGTGGGTGGTCGTCCTCGACGTCTAATCCCTTCAGTTTTCAAAAAAGTCACTTTTTTGGTAGGGACAGCATCAGCATGTCTATAAAGATGTCCTAGCCACTGAATACGTGAGGCTTTTACTACTCTTACAATATCAGTTCCGGCAAATTTGTCGTACTTTCTGTAAATCTCATGGTTGTACAGGATTCTCCATCTATTGTCTTCTTGAGTAGGTCCAAAAATTTTTCTTAGAATTTTTCTTTCAAAAATTAGCCGCTTTTCTTCTTCAGATTTATTGAGGGTTCAGTGTTTGCCTCCATACAAAATAATAGGCCTGATTAAAGTTTTATAGAGGCTCAGTTTTGTTTTTAGGGGAATGAACTTTGAGGTGAATTGGTTTCTGAGGCCGAAGAAACTTCTATTAGGCAGAAAGATTCTATTATTTACTTCAATTTTCAGATCGTTGCTACATGAGATCAGAGTACCCAAGTACATAAACTGTTTTACGGTTTCAAAAGTGTAGGAAAGATATTCATATATATATATATATATATATATATATATTATATGGCTCGTTTTTTATGTTTCCTAAGTCTTTTTTCTCTCTTTTATTAGCATTTAATAACTGGACTCATCGAGCCCCTGTGTCCCAAGGTCAAAGAAAACTACTATTTGTCTTCGTTTGAAAAAGGTATTTTTAAAAATTTTATTCAGCTGTTTATTTAAATACTACTATTGTGCTACTTATTCAGTTAAATGACTATATCTGTATAACAGTGCAAGGAAGTCCTAAATTCGCTCCAAAAACTAACTTGAATAACTGAAATATTTATCCAATAAATTTTATCATGTTTTTTATTATTGAAAATCTATTTCTCAATACATATGAAAATTGTTGCATCAGTCTCCTATCATCAAAGAAAAAAAAATCTAGCATCATTTCCACTTACAGGTAGATTTTATCAGCCCTTTTAAACTTCTGAAAGTTTTCTGACTTTAAAAATTTGGGCAGACAATGCATTACTAGCTTTTCTTTTCCATCATCTTCCAGAAAATTAATCTTTTTAATGTCAATCCTTTTAGATCCCATTTCAGCTTATACTTTAGCACTAAATCCAGGATCAATCTAATAAGAGATTAGGTCCATTACTGAACTCTTCACAAAATTCAGAAACCCAAAAACAGACCCTTCAAGAAAATCTGAGATTCAAAAACGATCGGTAATATTTTTAGTCATAACTATTTTTCAATAAAACTACCCGTTACTTTTCATAAAATTACATACTATTTTTCACAAAATTCCGAAAACAGGACCCCGATAAAAAAATCCTGGATTGACCCCTGACTAAACTGAATGAGCTCTTTGCACGTTTTTCGTTCTTAGTTCCAAAATGTAGAGTAGTAAAAGACGTGAAAAATGATACCTATGGTTAAATTATACGATCTCTGTGAGAAAAGATATTAATATTTAAAGTTAGCTTTAAAAATTTCGCGGGAAAACACTCCAATCAAGATGGTCACTGATGTGACGTCACAATGCATAGGGGCGGCGCGCCAATCGCTAGTAGAAGACTGATTCGGCTTGCGTTTTAGAGTTGTGGTTCCCTACTTTTGATAAATACTACCTATTTTTAAATTTAGAGCATGGCAGAGACTAAGAAGGGTAGTTATAAGTATTGCCTTGTCCCTTGTTGCGAAATTACAACCTATAGTACGCCTGACAAGCCATGCTTTAGCGTCCAAATGAAAAAACATGGATAAATGCAATGAGAACGGATGAGAAAAAAAACAATAAACTATCCAACAAAACCTCTCATTGGTGCTGTGAGGATCACTTTTCGGCAAGTAAATAAGTTATTTCTAATTTCAATGTTAAATATTAAGAAATAATTTAGCTTTCTTGCGGTGTGAGAATAATAGGAACATTTTTAGCTGTAAAAATATCAAAATTGAACTAGTGTTTATACTAATTGATAGGATAATAATTATTAAATATTAGTTTCTGATTTCATAACAAAGATAAAAAATTAATAGTGAATCCAGTTCAACATTCACCCAATTTTAAACAAATTATATCTATTAACTAGGGATGGACCGGATAGTGATTTTGCCGGATACCGGATATCGGATATCCGGTGGCTCATCACACGCCGGATACCGGATATCCGCCCGGATATCCTGCGGATATCCGGCATTACAATTACATTGCATGTTCGCTTATTTTTATGTAATGCAGCTTCAAAACAATAAATCAAAGTTGTTTCTCGCATAATTTCTTTAAGAACATGTTAAATACATTTAAATTAATTTTTAAAGCCTCTATTTTATTTGTACAGGAGTAGCGCTACATATGAAATGAAACACTAGCATATTGTGATTTCTTTCTAAATTATGTATTTTTATCAAAATAAACGAAACTTTAAAAGATTGAATTAAATATTTCTGTATGTACTCAAAGTTTAAACTTTTAATTATTCTTAGTTTGAATTTTAAAGCTTTTCTGTTTCAATATCATTTCAATAGGTTTCTACGTAAATGATACAGTTATTAAATATTTCACTAATAATTTTAAAAAAGAGAAAGAAACAAAGAAAGAAAAAAGGAAAAAAAACTAAGCTCAGATAAACGTTTTTTTTTTTTTTTTTCAAATTGATACATATTTTATTAGAATTTTATGAATTTAAACTTTATTACAAAGTAACACATTTTCTTATTTCTAATTTTGCAATAATATAAAGCAAAATTTTGCTTTGAAATTCTTTTTTTTAAAGAATAATATGCATGTAATTTTTCTAACATACAAGTTAAAGAAGAAAATATTAAAACAGGACTAGTGTGTTAAATAATAATAATAATAATAAAGTTATACTCAAATAATCAGTTAAAAATTTTATATAACTCCAAAAAACAAAGGAACATGTTTTCTGAAGATTCAAATCAGCAGTTTAAATATACTTTTAAGAGGTATGCTAAAGTTGTTCACTTTTTAAAAAACAAATGAGTAAACTTTACTTAAATAATCAACTTGAAATTTTAGTTTAGTTCCAAAAAATTAAGATACACATTCTTAAAAGTGGCAAATTATCATTTTAAATACATTAAGGGTCATGCTAAACATATTCACTTTTTTAAAAACAAATTAATAAACTAATTCTTAAATGATCACCTCGAAATTCAACTTCATTTTGAAAAAATAAAGATACATTCCGAGATGCAAATGTTATATTTATGGGTTATTCCAGCCAAAATGGTACAAATCATGTCTGAAATTGTCGAGTTAAGTTTATCAAATGAAGTAATTTTCGCCAACTAATCATTGTTTTAAAAATTATTCTCTGTTTATCTTTGCATAATAAAGTGTAAATGGCTTGTATATATGAGTCATTCATTAAGGGTTTTGAATAGTTCGACCACTTTGTGTAACAGAGGAGACAAATGAGGTTTGAAAAATATATTTCTAATCGTAAAGAAAAGTTACAGAACAAGTATAAAATGAACTAAGCATCCTAAAACTAATTCTGTCTGCAATTTCAAGAAAAAATATTTTTTGCACTATTAATGCGACTGTAACAGAGTGGACATCCCACAGTGCAAATTAACTATCATCAGCAAAGAATTTTAGGCTTATCTTAGTTACTGATTATATAATTCAATGTATCAAAGTAATCAAAGCAGATACATTACTTGTACTTATTAAAAAAAATATCACATTGAATGCGATTGCTTATTTTATTTCTGAAAGGCTTGTAACAGAGTGGGCAGTTTGAAACATAAAAAAAAATCTAGGAACAAAGATAAATAGGTGTTTTTCTAAGATTTTTTTGTTTACATACATAAAAATCAGCAGAAAGGGTGTCCGAAGCATTTTTTGTGCTGTGCATTGCAAATGATTTTGTTGTTGCATTTCAGCTTAATCTTAAATTGCATTTTAAGTCCTAGCAATTTGAAGCTGGGGCAGATCATTTTTTCCTTCTTTTGCCAAAGAATTTTTTTTTTTTTTTTTTTTTGGGGGGGGGGGGGGTCCTTTATAAATGGCTTATGCCTAAATAAGTAATACTTGGTTACACACAATTAGATGGAGAACAAATAAAAAAAATATAATTAATTGGTGGTAAACATTAAAATTAATTCCCAAAATTCTGAAGTATCGGGACTGATTTGTACCATTTTCGCTGAAATGACCGATATATTATCATTATTATTTAAAATTATTCTAAACATGTTCACTTTAAAAAATAAATTAATAAACTTATATCTAAATAATTAACTTAAAGTTTTACTTAAATTCTAAAAGACAAAATACACTTTCTAATTTTACTTTCTTTATATATGTTCTTATGAATTAAGATGAGTACTTTATTTCCCTATTCATTAATTTGCCCGAAATGTTGTCCCTTTTGAGTGATGGGAGCTCGTCAGGCTGTTTTTTTTACAGCCTTTACTCCCTTTACTTAATCAGGGCTTTTTGGTTTATGATGTATATACTTGACGTTTGTTTTTTTAATTTTGTTCTTTTTTTTCTGTATTTGTGCTCCATTTATTGTTGAATTCGTCTTATGTTATGTCTATTTTTTGCTTATGGTTTGTATTGCCTTGATTGAAATAAATTGAAAATTGAAATTGAAATTAATGATGTAAATTAACCTCTTAAATACAGTCAAGTCTCAATATAGCTCATAGTCCCAAGGGACCGGCTAAAAACTACCGTCTTTTCAAGAATTTGGGACCAAATGAAAACTTTGAAATGAAGGTATATTTGAGTTTATAAAGCTTTGAGTTATTGAAACTCGATTGAATGTTATTGAGGGTCATGCTCAACATGTTCTCGAGGAGTTACGGAGCGGCGTGACAGGCGTGAAAAGATTCTAATAGCAGAGAAATATCTTTTCTGAAAGGAAGGTATTACAAAAAGAAAGAACGAAACAAAGTGCAAAATTCAAAATTTCTTTACACACATTTAAACTCTTTCAAAAAAAAAAAAGCATGGTTTTAAGTTGCGACGATTCATGGGGACAGATGTGTTCATTATCTAAAAGAAAACTTTCGTCAATGTTAGATAGGTTATTTAGTGTATGTTATTTTCAATTATAATAAAGCAATAATAGTGGCAAAGTAAAAAATATCTAATTATAACATCATTGGGTGTTAATAGATCGCAATTTTTGTTAGAAGCACAAAAACTAAAAATAAAAGAATTCAATAAATAAAATAATTTGAGAATTTATATTAAAAGCTACTGCGACTAATTTTTATGAACTAACGATATGATCGTAAGTTTTTTTCAAACTTTTGTCGCACATTAATCCTTGAAGGTTTGTAGCCTTTTCTTTCTAAATATTTTAACTAAAATATTTTTGAAAAGCTGAAGACAATCATATTTTATCTGGCAATTGTGAAAAATCAAATATGCAGAATGCTTCTATGTCCAGTACACAGTCGGAGGAATAACACAATTTTTGTTTTAGAAGCAAAAATTGGTAAAAAGGAAAGATGAAAAGTAATTACATCATCTAAAAGGTTTATCAAACAATGAAATTTTTAACTAAGATTTTTATAAAAAAGAAAATATTTAATTAGGTCCTCACATCATACCGGATAACCCTCACATCAGTTCCGGATATTCCCCACATCAATACCGGATACTTAGCCGGATATCTTGCAAAAATCTTCCGGATATCCGTATCCGGGGCGGTCAGCCGGATCGGATATCCGGAAGTACCGGATACGTAAAATATCAGCCGGATACCGGATAGTTACCGGATATCCGGTCCATCCCTACTATTAACTTTAAAAAACCATCGAGGCCAATTTATCTCTACCTTGTATTGCATGGTGTAGTTGGTTTTTCAAATCACTATTTTCCTATTTACTATAAAAGCTCCTTTTTTCGTCAGCGGGCCTGAATCATGAAAGTTTTAGCCTCAAGAATCTTTTTCTTCTCAAGTTTTGGTTTTGTTTATTTAAAATTCGCGAAATTTTCCGCTTGTGAAATCCCCGATTTCTCAGTTTCCACGAAAATTACAGCTTGCGAGACTAAGCTTTTTTACAGTATTTTCTTCACTGTTTCAATCCCCCCTCCTCCAAAAAAAAAAAAAAAGAAGAGTCATTTGTTCTTTATTTTAAATTTTTATTTATTTATTTATTTTTATATTGAAATACTGCACAATGAGCACTTTAATAGAGGTAATCATTAAGCAAGTAATTAAACCAATAATTAAATATTAACTTCATGATCAATGACAAAAATAACAGGAAGTAGATTTTAATCCAGTTAATAAGGTTTTTATTGGATCATGTTGATTAAGTAACAGAACTATGGCAGGTAGAAATTAAGCATCACATTCTTATAGTTTGGAATTATGTATGTGTTGGAAATTGTTTTCCAAATTACTGTGCTTTATTTCTTAGTTTTTCATTTCCACAGAGAGGTCTGTATTTTATTTGTCTATTTTTGTGTTTCACACACAAAAAAAAAAAAAAAAAAGATTGAATTGAAAATTACGACATGCAATTTTTTTTTTATTTACTTGGATGCTGCATAATGCAATGGAAAATTAAATTAAGACAATTATAAAGCTAATGTTATTAAGTATTATAAGTTAAGCAGTAGTTATTTGATTTATCACTTAGTACACAGGAAATCAATATCGAATTTAGTTAGCATTCTACTAATTTTAGATCTACCAAGGTTTTAATTGAATTATACTGTGCACGCAGTAGAACCATGGAAGCAATTTAATGAAGCTTTACAATTTTATACCTTATAATTATGAGTTAGATCTCTTTTCCAAACGACTATTTTTCAGCTCTGAACTTTTCATTTCCGAAGAGAGAGCTGCATTTTATTTTTATTCACTTTAATGTTACATAATACACTAATGAAAGAATGGTAATTATTGGGCAAATAAGAAAATGCAATTAATTATTAAACATTCACTCCTTGTTCATGATAAAGATAAAAGGAAGTGAATGTCAAATTCAATTAACATTCTCAGGCCTCATAGTACTCCTATATCTCCTATATTTTCTCAGTTTGTCAGATATTCTCCTATATTTCCTATATCTCTTACTCCTATATTTTATTTCTAACTTCTATATTTTTTTCATCAGATGTTAGATGCTGCCCAAAAATGCAAAAACTACTTTCCTCCTCATAATATTTTGCAGATTAATTCCAATTTAGCTTACTAGATAGCACTGATGTATATGTTTGAAGGCTGTAAGCTCTGAGTGCCATTTCTTTATTATCCTTTGTCTGCGTCTCCTCGGTGCAATCTCCTTCAGTAGTGGACTGCGGTTAAGAGGAATAATATGGCAGAAGTATGTTCCGCACAAGCTCTTTTGCAGTCGGGACACAAAATGCTCATTGAAAAGAGGGGAGAACTGACAAAAGTTGAACTGTAACTTAATAATTTTATGAAAAGAATTAAAAAATAGTATTTTTACATCTGTAATGTTGGCATATGTACTAAACTTCTGTTTAGCCTTTTTATGAAAATAGATAATGTTATATGTGCAACTTTTAACTTATTTTTAATGTATCAACAAATGCTTTTTTCTTTTTATGAATTTAGTTTGTGTAATTTAATAGTATAACATGCTAACTTGAAGATGACCGCTGTTAAAGTTTTTTACAAAAATTTAACTTTGTCTTCATATAATCTCGGATTTCCGTTACAGGTTGAAGTTTTTCCTCTAGAAAAATTTGAACGAAATGAAAAATTAATTTTCTGTAGGTTAAAGTATGCAATCCTTTTCTTAGAAAATATAATAAGAAATGTTTTTTAATTTTTCGATAATTTAAAGATAGAAGTAATCTGTTAATGCTTTTTAGCAAAAGAAAGAAAAGCTTTGTAACATGATATATATATATATATATACAGGGTGTCCACTCCAATCGTGGACCAATAGCTAATTTCTAAACCGTTAGAGATAAGCATAGAGTTTATTTAGGAAAAAATCTCCAAATTATGAAAGGAATTTTGGGTCTATTCAATGTTTTTCAAAAAATCAAATTTTGAAAGAGTTACGAAATTTAAATTTTTATACAGCCCCCCAGTCCTATCAATCATATTTAGTAAAACATTCTTGACACTGTAACGTTTAAAACTAAAAAAAAATCACTCTTCTACCTCAAAAATTGACCGAGTTATGACGTTTTGAAAAATCAAGATTTTGAAGGATTTCGCATACGGTCCCTTAAGCGATCGCTCGATGACGTCATGAAATAATGCAAAATCTTGATTTTTCAAAACGTCATAACTCGGTCAATTTTTGTGGTAGAGGAGTGATTTTTTTTTAGTTTTAAACGTTACAGTGTCAAGAATGTTTTACTAAATATGATTGATAGGACTGGGGGGCTGTATAAAAATTTAAATTTCGTAACTCTTTCAAAATTTGATTTTTTGAAAAACATTGAATAGACCCAAAATTCCTTTCATAATTTGGAGATTTTTTCCTAAATCAACTATATGCTTATCTCTAACGGTTTAGAAATTAGCTATTGGTCCACGATTGGAGTGGACACCCTGTATATATACAGTAAAACCTCTCCAATACGGACACCAACGGGGACCTAAATATTGTCCGGTTTAAATTGGTGTCCGCTTAAAGAGAGGGACAAGAAAAATTAATACAAAATTAGTTTCTAAATAATGTAATTATTACAGAACAATGAACTACACACATTAAGAGAACTTATTCCCTGATCAAGAGCTTTATCTTTGTAATTACAGAAAAATAATGAAATGGAATAAGCTTCAGTTCCAAGTTGGAAAGGAATGAAATAATTTAAAATATGCTAAGAAAGTACATAAACATACCTATGTTAGTTTCATAAAAAAAAGATGTTATAGAAGTTTGCTTGAAGTAGTGTATGCTCATCATTCTTCATGCAATTTTAAGCTCTTGAGTTAATTTTACTCCCATTTCCTCATTTCTTGCTGTGTAAAAAAAGTTTTAATTCATCAATGTATATTTGAGCATCATGTAAGTTTCTAATCTTTGTGTCTCCAGAAGGTGCTTCCACTATCCGGGCATCGTCTTGTTCTTCACTTTCGGTTTCCTTGTGTTTTACGCTTTCAGAAGTCTGTCCAGGATTTTTCACAGGGTCCGTTTTTTGTGAAAAACTAAATAATTTTGTGAAAAATCAAATAATTTTGTGAAAATCAAACAATTTTGAAAAAAAAAGCAAAAAAAAAATTTTTTTTTAATTTAATAAAAAATAAAAGTGAATTTCATTTATTTTCCTCTTGAAACAGCGTATTAAACATCAAAAATGCGAAAAATCCGATTCCTGTAGCGGATGCAAAGAGATGGCAGTTTTCAAAGTGCATCAAACGCATAAAAACGGCATATAAACGAGTTCATTTTGGTAAAAAAAATTAAAACAGCATTTTAAAAGTCTATGATAAACACATTATCAATATCTGTTGACACAATTGATCAGTTAATTTTGCTTTAAAAAAATTTACAATAGTGATCTGAACAAAAAATAAAGCGAATTTTCATTTATTTGCCTCCTAATAAAGAGTAATTAGTTTGAAAAATAAGTAAAATTCGATTTTCATATCGGATGCAGAGATGCATTTTTCAAAATGAAAACGTCAGAAGTATAAAAACGGTGAATAAAATAATTTATCAAAGTCAAATAATTTTAGAATTACATTTCATCAGGTTTATATGATGAATGTCTTTAATAATCACCGACATATTCACCAAAAAAATTCGGCGGAAAAAATACGAAAGTAGGGAGACAGCAAAACAAACAATACTACCGGACTTCCAATATTAACAGACGAAAAGTACATAAATTATTCCTGAATATAGCCAAAACAGCGCCCTTGCAAGCATCAAATAATTGAAAAAAAAAAGAATAATAATAATAATAATAACAATAATTTCTTGCCAAAATAAGGTCAAAAAGTCGCACCAAAAACGTCAGATGGCGATAATTTTAAATAGCTGGTCACTCTATCTCGGAAGCAATCCTATTTTTTCTTCAACCCTTGCTATCTGTTTGCAGCTCTACGTTCATTTCCCTGATAATTGCAATTGTTGTTAATTTTTTTTTGTTTAAGTCAAGAGCAGGGAGAAAAATCCTTACTCTGCATTTCCAGAGAAATCTATAACAGCAACATCTCGCAGCAAGCCATTTTGATTTGCATATGATAAAACAAACAAGCAGAACTATTAAAGCAAAACAACTACCTTTTAAAAGTTGTTAATTTCTTTAAAAGAAGCCGGAGCATATAGCAGACAAGAAGTGTGCCGACTTTTTTTTTTTTTTCTGAAAAAGTGGCGCATAAGCAATTTCCTTCTTTAACTTTAGAAAAGGCCCAAAAATTATGGGCTTTAACACAGAAATATACTATGAGTTATTTTGATATTAGATTTGCTTTTTGAATGGATAATGGGTGAAATGTCCGTTTTGTTTGATCAGCATTTTGTGAAGAGTCTGTTTTACTTGATCGTATTTTTGTGATGGGTCCGTTTTGCTTGATCGTATTTTTGTGAAGGGTCCGTTTTGCTTGGTCGTATTTTTGTGAAGGGTCCGTTAACGGACCCGAATTTCCTCTGGCCAGACCCCTGGCTTTCAACTATATCCTCCATTTCTAAGGAATTTTATCTCACATTCAATATCTGCATCAATGTCAGCAAATTCATCGCCATTAAAAGAGTTTTCACCACTGAGGCGTATTAATTTTTTAAATTCATTAATGGGTTCTTCCTCATTTTTGATTTTTTTTCTTCTAAGTCGAAGTTTTGTGAGACATTGTTTCTACGTGGACGCGAATAGAAGACACATGATGCAACAGGGTCAAACAAGATACCTCTTCCAAAACTCTAGAAATGAAACTAAATCATTCCAAAGGGCTTCATTTCTCCCTGGCAATAATCCTCAATTCTTTCCATTCACATGCTTATGCTATAGCATTTTTTTTTCACTTCTTTAAAAGAAACCCTGTTGCTAGGATTAAGTCATCACTTTTTATCAATTGATCCCTTTCATTGGGAACTGATGAAGTGCAGCAGGGGTCACATTCTGGCAATAGAGGTTTTAATAAGACTTAGGCAAAATCACATTCTCAACCTCTATCGTAAACACTGAAGAGCACATGGCGGCAGGACCCTATGATCTATTCCATAGCCCTGACATGGCGGACAGTTTGATTACTCTAGGGAGAAGATCAAAACATTTAACCAGTTTACCGAGCAGAGTCGCACTCTATGACCAACAGCTGTATTTCTTAGAATCCGAGCTATTCCCAAGAGCCCTACGCTAAACCAACATTCGCTTTCCACCTTATCAGACTTTTTCCTGTCAAGTTCTGAAATGGTAGTGTATTTTTGTGGTTTGTTGTGGAAGAAGGTGTTACTAATTCCCCTTTGTGGTTGCCTCCCTTTGTGTTTAACAATCTCTGTGTTGGAAGTGAACTGAATCAAGTATTTTCAATGGATCTCTTATCTTTTTTTTCTCCCTACAAGAAACTGGACAGATTTCTCCGAACTTGTCCGTCAAGTCCATTTTAATGAGTAAAAAAAGAGCCTTTTTGCAAGATAAGCTGTGTCCGTGTCCGGTTAAGTGAGTGTCCGCTTTAATGAGGGGATTCTGAGTGGTTTAACCCTAGGAAAAGGATGTGAAAAAAATAAACTGCCTACATACACACATGTGTTGACTATTGCCCACATAGATACACCATGTATTACACATTAAGGGAAAATATAAAATTCACTATTTTCTGTATGTGTGGAAATTCTTATGTTCTCACATCTGTTACTCTTCACATTACGATAATTTTATGCACTGTAGAATCCTACGGAGAATGGTGTTTTTTTTTTTTTTAACATGTGTTGCAAAATATATTAGCATTCTATATCTGAAATTCCGATATAATTCGCTACAGATCTTGTATATTTTCTTTGAAACTCCTTTACGTACATTTTGGAAACTCCTATATTTTTTCCTTAAAACTCATATATATTTTTTTCCCCTGCTATGACCCCTGCATTCTGTTGACTTTAACCACCAAGGTTTTTAATCATATTTTTCAAACCAGAAAAACCAAGAGAGTCTAATAATGATAGCGAAGTTTTCAGCTAGAAATTTACCATGTACAGTAGATATGTACTTCCTTTTATTTTTAAGTAATTCAATAAGGTCATTGAAACAAGTTATAGCATAGCTGTACAGTAAAAACCATGAGTCTATTCCCAATTTAAAATTATAAACGAGAAAAATGTTCGAACATACTAATTTAAACCCCGCCAGTATAATGCTCACATTCCACTTAGGCTGCAGATGTAAAAATGACTTTTTTTTTCCATTTTAGTAGTTGAACATTTATTTTTGCGTAGGAAATCCATTAAAAACTTGATGGAAAATCGGCATTCCCGACGTTTTGTAACGGCTAAGAAAAATTGCAGAACCGGCACTGAGCAAAGTAAACAATCTCACATCTGCCGAAGACAATATTTAGCACTCATAACTGTCGATTACAATATAGAAGGGACACAGCATTCATTAAACATAATAAAAAGCTATATTAGAAGTTTAAAGAACATTATTGAACCTGACTAAAACACCGATCATTGCTTTTGCCAGCATATACCGTCGGAAATAGTGAGTCATAATTTATCGAGATCAACTTAAATATCGCATATTCCTCACATGTGCAAACTGCTTATTGACTTGGTTTTAAAAATGCTACATTAGCTTATTTTTACTTAGCAACTGCAGTGGAAAAATATCTTAACAAATTTGAGTGGGGAAATCGATTAAATGGAGGTGTGGAGCTTAAAATCAAAATGTGTGGATGACAAATAGGAGTTTTAAAACCACTTTGTACATGGTTATCTTATAGAAATTTTTGTGAAAACATTTAAAAAGAAACATTTTTTGTTCATATAAGTGTCTACTATTCAGAGTGAGCTTTTTGGAGTGACCTATATGGAGGGACTGGGACTCACAAATAGATCTGCTAATTAGAAATGTCAATATAAAATGTAATACAAAACTAAAACACAAAAAGTTATTTAAAACTATAAAATATATTAGTACAATTTATTGATTATTGTAATATGTAATTTTTATTCGTAGTTCAGAGTTTATATTTAACTTAAAATTTTTATCGATTTTAATTAAGTTACAATAACATAAACTGCTGTGTTCATTTTTGTTTTAACTACTTTTACACAATTACGTAATTTAGAAATAAAAAAATTGCATTATTCAGTGCCCAGTCATGGCTGTTCCCTTTTTTCTGACCAATATTTAATTGTTACACTATTAATATTTTTTTAATATAAAATAAAAATAGATATTATGTTAGTTCATTTTATTAATGATATATTAATACATTACATAAATATAATGTAGAGTAGACTCTTACTACAACGCAACTCAACTAATGCAAAATAGCAATAATGGGAGTTTTACAGGAATAATGTATTTTAGACTGAAGGCATTTTCCTCGACGGCAACATGAAATTTTTTGGAAGGTAATGGCAGTGCATAAGTAACGGTTTCATTGGTGACTACTTAATATTAGTTTTGTGAAAGGACTTTGCCCTATTTAGCATCACTCTCAGTGGAATTTCTCCCATCGTAGCAGTCTGTATAATTCGTGTTGATGTTCAGGAGGCGAGGAAGTATTACAATACATGTTGTTTAACATATTTATTAGACGATCTTACAAACACATGAATCACAACATAACATCTTAAGCACTCCCCTTACAGTTACAGTTAAGAGTCCCGTTGGTTGGCTCACAGTCACCAAAGGCTTTGCTTATAGCACATCTCCTTTCTTTACATTAAAGATCCAGTTTTTCAGGGGGTCGAATTGTCCTACCTCTTCTAGTGACATAAGCACTCGGACATGCATTTGTAGAGGATCCAGTTGCCGCAGGGTGAGATCCTGCAGACTGGGGTGATGCCGTCATTGCAGGTGTACATCCTGTATCAACATCAGTTGAGGGGTGTTAGTTTCTTGTATCATCAAAGTCATCCTCAGGCTCAGGTTCCGGCTGGAAATCCAGTGCAGGAAACAAGTGCTTTCTGTTCCTTCTGTAGGTTTTCCACCAGACTGAATGAGATATGATCTTGGGTGTGGTGTTTTCTGTAACACCTTTCCTGTGACTCTTCTTTTCGAAATCCACACACTTTGACCTTTGCGCAATTCATCTAGATCTCGAAGTCCGTGATGTTTATCATAATTCTTTTGGCTTTCTATCCGTCTCTCCTCTTTTGTTTCAAGAACTTCCTTGTTCACTGATTTTGGCTGTAATTGGATTTTTTCAAGAGGAAGAGTGGTATTGATTCTTCTACCCATAAGTAATTCGGAAGGACTAAAACCATTTCCAAGCGGAGTTGATCTATGTTCTATTAAAGCCAAGTAGGGGTCCTTCGATTTCTATAAGCGAGCTTTGACCGTTTTCACTGCCGCTTCGATGAGACCATTACTCTGCGGAAATCGAGGGCTACTTGAAATGTGAGTAAATCCATAACTTCTGGCAAAGTTCTTAAATTCCAAGGTCTTTACTGGATCAAACTGTGGGCCATTATCAGAACGGACAATGTCTGGGATTCCATGGCGTGAAAATATTGACTTGCAGTGATTTATAATTTCAGCAGAGTTCATTCTGTCTAACCTGGCAACCTCAGGATACCTCGAGTAGTAATCTGAAATTAGCAGATACCATGCATCCTTGTATTTAAATAGATCTAGACCTACAACTTCCCATGGTCTCTCTGGAAATGGGGTTGGAATTAAGGGTTGATGGCGATTACTTGATTCTTGAATACAAGCATTACACTTTTTTATTTTCTCTTCAATTTCTTTACTTATTCCCGGCCAGTATACGGAGCATCTGGCTCGAGCTCTACATTTGGATATGCCTAAATGATCTTCATGGATTCTATTCAGCACTTCTGCTTGATGTGACTTTGGAATGATGATTCTGCAGCCTCTCATTAGCAGTCAGTCTTGAATTGAAATTTCATAACGATTCTGCCAGTAAGGTGCACAGCTTGCATCAACTTCTTTCTTTTCGGGCCATCCCTTTAGCGTGTATTCAGTAAGCTTTTGACAAGTTGGGTCTTCAAGTTGTGCAGCGTTCAGTTCTCTTAATTTGTGAGATGATGCAGGAAGGCAGTCTGTATCCAACTGAATGTAGGCATTAATTTCATCTTCTAATTCTTCTCTTCTACATGGACCTGTTAGAGGGTTTCTCGACAATGCGTCTGCAGCATATAATTCTTTTCCTGGAATATGTACAATGCTATAGGAAAACTTCATCATCCTTATTTTGATTCTCTGTAATCGGGGAGACAAATCATCTAAATTTTTCTTAGAAAATATCGGAATGAGTGGTTTATGGTCAGTCTCTACCGTGAAATGCATTCCTGTTAGATAGTCCCGGAATTTCTCGCATCCCCACACAATACCTAAGGCTTCTTTTTCAATCTGAGCGTAATGACTTTCCGTTGGAGTCAATGTTCTTGATGCATAGGCAATTACTGATTTTCTTCCATCTGCTTGTTTTTGGCAAAGTGTAGCTCCTAAACCAAATGAGGAAGCATCTGTGGTAACAATAGTTTCTTTTGCTGAAAAACCTGCTGAACTGGATCAGATGACAATATATGCTTCAATTTTTGGAAAGCTTCTTCTTGTGGTGATGTCCATACAAAACTTACTTTGTTGCTTAGCAGAGAATACAGAGGAGAAAGTATATCAGCATAATTAGGAACAAATTTTGCTAGATAATTAGCCATGCCTAGTAATTGCTTCAGTTCTCTTTTATTTGTTGGAACTTTAAAATTCTTTGGATTGAGTGTCATACCGGAGTCTTTGAGTCTTCTACAAACTTCTGTGAGTATCTGATCATGCTCAGTTTGTGTTGTTCCCCATACCAAAATATCATCCATATGGCAAACTGTTCCTGGGATGTCTGTTAAAATTTGAGACATTTTTCTCTGAAAATGCTCGGGAGCAGATGAAATTCCAAAAGGCAATCTTTAGAATCTAAATCTACCAAATGGAGTGATGAATGTGGTTAGATATGATGATTTCTTGTCCAATGGAGTTTGCCAAAATCCTGAATTAGCATCAAGTTTTGAAAACACCTTGGCACCAGTTAGAAGATTCAAAGTATACTCAGTTTTCGGAAGTGGATGTAGCGCACGTCTGACATTTTTGTTAAGCTCACTTAAATCCACTCAAATTCTGACATTGCCATCACTTTTAGGCACACAACTGGAGAACACCACTCAGTCGGTTCTGTAACTGGAACAATGACTTCTTGTTCTACCACTCTTCAATTCATCTTCAGTTTTCTTCAAAAGAGGAATTGGTACACGTCTAGGATTAGTAATTGTTAGAGGGGTTGAACCTGGCTTCAGCTTGATAACATGACATTCTTTCATAACCCCAAGACCTTCAAAAAGTTCTGGAAACGCATCTTTTGGATTCATAGCAGAAATCTGGGAAATTGAGTTTAAATTCGGCCCTAGGCCAAGAGCTAACAATGCGGGTTTTCCCAGCAGGCAAGTTTGAAGATTATCTATCACATAGATTTCTTCTGAACAGAATTTTTCTTTGAATTTAACACTTGCACAGAATTTTCCTATTGTTTTCAGTGCTCTTTTGTCCGGACCACATAATATTTTACCTGGTGGGCTCAATTTGATATTTTGAGACATACCTTTGAATACCTCCGACGGCAAAACGGTATGGTCGGCTCCGCTATCGATTTTAAACTGAATGTCCTTGTTCACTTGAATGATGACAGTCCAGTCAATAGATGATTCATTCTTATTTCCAGGTTGGATAACTCCTAAAAAACTGACTTCTGAACACATTTTCTTCGGTTTTGTGAGACAAACATTGGCATAATGTCCTAATTTTTCACATTTTCTGCATTTGGCATCCCTAGCAGGGCACAATCTTTTTTCATGCTTTTGTCTTCCACACCACTTGCATTATTCAAAAAATCGTGAATTATTTTCATTAAATTTCTTATTTACATCTGGTTCTGCATTTTGTTTATTTTTCCCGAACTTTTGTTTTTGAAATTGCTGATTTTTATTTTGCGAAACAGCATTAACTGACGCAGTTTCGTTACCGCTGAGCTTCTCTTGTTGTTCTTTAACAACTTCACTAAGCCTAACTCTTTCAGTTACTTTTGTAAATGTAAGATCAGCATCTAATTGCAACTTAGCACTCAAATTTTTATCACATATTCCCACTACAATACGGTCACGAATAAGTTCATCAGGCAATGCACCATATTCACAGTGTTCTGCTAATGCATATAAAGCCGTTATGAAAGTATTGACTGATTCTCCTTCAAGCTGTATTCTTTTGTTGAATTGTGCTCTTTCAAAAATAGTAATTTTCTTAACAATAAAATGATCATTGAACCTTTCCAAAACAGTATCAAAGTCAGCTTGTTCTTCATCGGACAAACCAAAAGAACTAAATATATCTTCTGCCTGCTCTCCCATAATGTAAATTAAAGAATTTACCTGCTTCATTTCCGGATTTGGTCGATAAACCTGAAGCAATCCTGTACCTCTCGAATCGGATTTTCCATTTAGACCAATTTCCTGGTGTTAAGAACGTAAAATGTTTCGGTGCTGCTATCTGAATGGACGCCATCGTAATACTTCGGTTTTCGAAATTTGTCGACGATTTTTTTCACAGCAGAAAATGTTCGCGATCTTTAAGTAGCTAAATATTTTACGCTGCCACCATACACTTTGCTTTTTATAGCACACAGTCTAAACATTGCTTTACTAGTGCATACAAATGACAAATAACCACTCTGCTTTTTTCATTCTAAATATGAAAGTTGATGAAATATACTGTCACCTAAGCATACTGTTTTATCTAAAAATATGAAGATGGAAAGAATGACAATTAAGGAAAATGTAAACATTCACGACATGCTTTAATTACTAAAAAGTGCAACAATATTTATGTAAGGGGGAATCTTCTATATGTACAATTAAAAGTCAAAAATAGAAAATCCACAAAAGTTCAGAACATAGTTTCAACATTGCAACTCACAGAGTTGTGACTAACTAAAATGTGAACAATATTAAAATGGAAGTTGCTTTTCTATTCTGAATTAAAGAGATCCAAATTTTAATCTACCGGACAAATCTAAATTTTGTAAACAGAAAATCATTAAGACCCCAGTAAAACAGTAATTTTCAGAGAAGCTCATGTTTAATAAGTTAAAGATTGCTTTCTCTTGTGTTAATATCCAATCCTGACTGTTATGTTACTGAATTGTTTTAAGAGTAAAGCAGAAAGATAAGGCGGCGCCCAACCGCGAACTTTCGATCATTGCCGATTATGCGCCTAAATGAAACTTCTTGGAGTTTTTTTTTTTTTTTTTTTTAATTTTCGCTTTGAGAAACGGCTCCTGATTTCGAATTTTCGACGATTGCAGATTTTTCGGTGGGCAAAAATTTTTGCGCATGCACGATCGGGAACGTACGATGATCGTCGATTTTTCGGATACTTTTAGAGTTCTCAAGGACATTTGAAAATTTTCAAGGAATATATACGACTTTCAAGTACTTCCTAAGACCCTTGAAAGTCCAAATGAAACTCAAGGAATTTTCAAAGCCGCGAAAACCCTGTCCATAGTCCATTATTGCAGAAGAAAGTTACACCTTGACATGAAAAATATTGACATGAAAAAGCAGCAGCGCAAAACAAGTGCAAAGCCTAATTCGATCAGCACAGGGTTGCTGTAAATATCACTTCACATGCTGAGAAAAGGAAAATTTTAGTTAGAACCGGATGCTTATGCTTTCTTTTTTCTCTCTCTCTCTCTCTCTCTCTCTACTTGGCAGTCTGATGCATTGCAGTCTTCCACAACTGGCGGTAATCGTTTATTTTGGCAATCGCCAAATTTTTTTTAAATAATCGCGCCAAGTGTCGATGTCGCAATCCGTGGAAAATCGGACCTTTTCCGTAATCCGTAGTCGATTCAATTTTTCCGTACAAGCTACAGATAATCCGTAGCATTTGGCATCTCTGGCACATTGCATGTAGCCTTGGCTTAAGGGCATTAACTTACTGCTTAATACCCAAGCTTTGCCTTCTATTGACAAGTTGAAATGAACCATTGCTATGAACTCTTGCTAGTGTACTAAAATTTCTTTAGCTACCAGTTTGTTGGCACCCTCAGCTTCAATAAGACAACGTCTATCTCGAGTTCTGTTATTGTCTATTCCAGACTGCTGAGTTCATAATATGGATGAAACTGCTAGCATAACCAGGCTGTCAGTATATTGCGCTTAGTTCTCTCACAGTCCTGGCTTAAAAGGGTTGTAACTTAGTGTATAACAAAATGGGAAATGTTTTTGAAAAATTTAGAAAAATTGTTAACCATTTAGAAAAAGTGGGAAAATGCTTTTGAAGAATTATTACAAGTTTTAGTATGGAAAATGCTTTAATAATACCTTTTTTGTTTGTTATTAATACAGTAAACCCTCATTTTACGTGGATTTGATTATATACGGTATAAGATTTGATTTCTTCATTTTTTTATGCAGATGGTTTTCAATTTTACATAGATGTGGCGCTGCAAATTATAAAATTTTCCTGTATTTTAAAATTGAAACACTTGAGATTGCAGATGATATGCAATAAACTGCAATTGAACGTGCTTATAAGTTAGCAAGGATCTCAATTTTTTTTTTTTTTGCATTTGGTTTTTAGCAGTCCTTCTTTCCAGAAGTAAAGTTATTAAACTCGCATAATTCAGAGCTCACTGATAAAGAGTTTTTGGAAGTGGGAAAAGAAACTTTCACATTGAAAGTTTTGAGCTTTTCTTTGACCATGGTAATGATCTTTTTGCTTTATTAGTGAAGGAAGATCACAAAAGTGAAGCGAGAAGTCATAGATGCATCAATGCCTTGCAAAGAACTTCAAAGAAAAATAATTAATGACTGTCACCAGACTATTATAACCAGATAAACAGTAAATTTGTTCATGTTTTCTTCATGCACATCAAGTATATGAATCATAGTATTTACACATTATATTTATTCATCACTGGAATATAGTTTCTTTTTTAATGTCTATATGGAACCTAAGCCCTATTTTGTTTAACACTACTATAAAGTCTTAATTTACGTAGTTTTGATTTACGCTGCCGCTTTCAGGAAAAGAAACAGAACCCTCCGCATAAAACAACTGTCGACTGTATCTTTATTTACTGTAAATTGATAATTTTACTGTATATACTCGCACATCTACATATTTTTTATTCTTTTTAGCTATAGAGTTGCTGAAGAAAATTGATCGTCCGAATATCAAGCTCCTTCTGGTAAGTTTGAAACTTATTTAATGTATTAGGACTATATATTTTGAAATTTTGTGACTCATTACCATTCTACAGTCGAACCTTGTTAAACCGCCGCCCTCGCACTTCGCCAAGAAAAACGGTTTAAAAAAACGTTCCGTATAGGAATGTAATGCAAATTCCCTCATTAAACCGCCACCTCAATTTCCGCCAACCGCCAGTGATTTTCTACGGAAACTGCCTTCTCAGCATGATAAAATAGCTGTTTAAACCTCCACCTTGAAAAGAATGTCAAACAATTCACAGTGGGATTCAAGGTGGCAGATAAGCAAACTCACTGGAGCAAAGGAACACATGCCTCAGAGGAAAAAAAATGAACATGTCACTTGCACCTGGTCTCTAATGCCTCTTACAATTGTACCTAGATTAGTCATCAGGCCTTACCTTTTTCTTTTCAGCATTCAACTGCGCTTCTACATTCTGACAGCAACTGACCCTTTACTCCACCCTCAGCCGAGCTCAGTCCCCCAAGGAGAATTGTTTCCAACGTTTCCAGGATTTCTTATCAGATATCGTTCTTCTACCTTATTTCCACACTTTTTTACTTTCCCCCATAGCAGTAAAGGAATTCTTTCTTCACCCTTTCTCTGGTCAAGTCAGGTGGGGAGGGGGTAGAATCTTAACCTGTAACTGCTAGTTATTCAGATTTCAACCAACAACTGATGCAGATATCCGCTCAGCATATTATAGCATCCAGTTATCTGGCTTCGTTCTGAAAAAATAAGCGTGCACGAAAAGATTTTAATTTGCGAGTTCAAGAATAAAAATCAAGCCGCAAGCCAGTAATTTATTGCTACTCATTTCTCGGATATTCCGGGGAACAAAGTTAGTCGAGGGACCGTCGGAGATATCCTCCAGGAAAAACAAAATGGTTAGGATTGGAGAAATTCTTGCACAGTGTCAAGAAGATGAAAATAGGGAAGCATGAAAATTTGGAAAATGCTCTACTGATGTGGATCACCCAAGTTAATGAAAATCACTGCTGTTACTGACGAAGTTATAAAAGAACAAGCAAAAAATTTCGGTTAAGAACTGAATGTTGAGAATTTTTCCTACAGTAACGGTTGGTTCGATCGTTTTAAAAAGAGGAATGGTCTGTGTTTGCATACTCGACATCGTGAAACTGCGGCAGTCGACACCTCGAAAGTTGATGCAAGAAAAATAAAGCTGGGTGAAATTATTTCAGAATATGATTTGAAAGACGTCTTCAACATGGACGAATCTAGTTTATTTTTCGCCATGATGCCCTCTAAAACAATTTCAAATAAAGCCGAGAAAGCTTTTAAAAAGAAGAAAACGAGGATCACAACTATTCACTGCACAAATGCTGATGGAAGTGACAAGAGACTTTTGGAGGTAATAGGAAAGGCCAGAAAGCCTCATTGCTTTAAAAACTTTCGTCCAGAACTGTATGTCAAATACCGATTTAACAAGAAGGCTTGGCTGTCCGAAATCAAATTTAATGATTGGGTATCTACATTTCATAATGCAATGAAAATGCAAAAAAGAAATGTGCTGTTAATCCTGGACAACGCACCATGCCACAAACTAAAAAAACTGTCAAACGTGAGAATCGAATTTTTGCCACCAAATACTACTGGAATTTTGCAGCCAATGGATGCTGGAATCATCAAGTCGTTTAAAACCCATTACAGACGGTTTTTGGTTAAAAAACAGTAGAGGACGTAAATGAAAACCGTAATTGTGAAGTCACATTAAAAGATGCAATTTACTTTGTTAAAAAAGCATGGGACTGTGTAAGTGTAGGAGCCCATCATGATGCCCATAATGATGCTCAACTGATATTTCAAGATCCTGCAATTTCAGGTTTTAAAGAAACATTTCAAGAAGCCAATGATGTGCTGGACCTTGAAATGAATGCTGAGGAATTTTTAAATGTCGAAAGACATAATTAATTTTTTTAAAGCTCCTGAACTATCAGACCATAGCGAATCAGATTGTGACGACGAGGAGTTGGTGTTAAAACCTAAAATCACTGGAAAAGAAGCACAGGATTGTGTTAAAAACTAAGACTGTTCTTCCAACGAAATGATAAATGGACAAAGAAATTATCAATAATATACTCCGGGTAGAAAAAAATGTTGATGAATTATGCACTCAACAACAAAAAAAAAGCACTTTGGATAGTTACTTTTTTAGGCATTAAACTAATTTGTTTTGGTAAGTTCATGTCTTATATATTTGTGCTACATTTTATTTACTCTTAGCATCCATTTGCTATTATTAAAAGCTCATTTGAAGGGAAAACACCTGCTTTTAGATAAAATTTTACAAAATTATCCATTTATAGTAAATTGGTGAAGCCTTGTTAAACCGCCACCCTCGAATTTCGCCAACTTACGGCCTGTCAATTAGGTTGGCGGTTTAACGAGGTTCGACTGTATAGGTTTTTTAAATGCTATAATGCGACTTATTTTTTGAACAAAATTTTATGATTTCAAATGAAAAACTCGAGTCTGTGGTTTTTTCTGAAAATTATCTTTGTTAAAACTTTAATTCTTACAAAGAAAAAAAAACTAAATGAAACTTTTTCTATTTCTTGCTCTTTTGTTTACAAAATTTCCTTCTTTTTTGTGATAAGCATACTGCATAGCAAAGGAAGGCATCTGTTCCTGTTTGTAGTATCTGCGAGGTGCCAATTTTAAGTTATAGATTTTTAGAAAAAATTTCTAACTCTTAAATGAAAAAAGAAATAAAATCAATTTACAGGGCGAGGACTCAGTCACCTTTCTCACCTTTAGTCACCTTTTGGAATTTTAGTCACCTTTTTAAACCTTTCTTGAAATGTGTTTTAGAAAAATCCATTTTTGATTCATAAAATTTTTGAAACGTATGAATATTCTTTTTCTTACCTGAAAATAAATGGAATTTTGAAAAAAAAAATGCAAAAATCTGTCATTCAACCATTAAAAAAAGTGTTTCAACTGTGGCTCATTCACAAAACAAAGCCTTTTAGAAGCACCTGTTTAAAAAAGTTTCAAGAGGAAACAAAAAAACAGGTGCACCTGTTCCAAGGATGTTTGGTAGGGTTTTTTTTTTTTTTTTTTTTTTTTTTGTTTTTGTTCTTATAACAAAATTGTGTTGATGATTTGCATAGAGATGGGGGAAAAACAGGGTCAAAATTCTTATCTTTACTGTTATGTTCTTATCTCTTTTCTGCTCTACCCCCACCTTGCCCAAAGAAAAAACTGGTTGCTGATTTCACCCTTTTTCAAATTTAGTTTCATGTTCTAACAAATGCTTTTTCTATGCCATACCACAAGTCTCTATGACCTTGAAGCATGTGTGTAAGGCATAATTTCAAAAATACCCTTTAATTTGCAGAAAAAATATAATGCAAAAAAGAAAATATCAGGAAGAAAAAAGTTATTTGGGAAACATCTTTTTTCTTTTAATTTACAGATATTTTTTTTTCTCATTTTCAGAAGTGATTTATTACTATGTGCTTTTTACATTTAATATTGCTATGTTTTTTTTACAAATATTGATAGTCTATGTGATATTATTATGTTTATTTCAAGTTGTTATTTTCAAACTTTGGAGATTCTTATTGTTTTTCAAAATAAAAATCTTTTTTGGAAACATTATATTTGAAATGCCCAATTTTGACTCCTGCTAAGTTAATTTTATTGTTTAAGATTCACTGATGATCCCGAATTTAGTATCAAATATGTTCACAATGTTAGAGGTAGGTTTAAGGGCACCAGTTTTTCAATGTCTTGACCTCCAATGTGTGCTCCCCCTCCACATTACAAATCTGCATTTACACAAATCTGCATACTATTTTTATTACTATTGTTTATAGCTCTCTCAGTTAAAAAAAATAATGTCAAGTTTCAAAATTTCAATAAAATCGTTGCTAAGCGATCTTGATAAGTGATAGCTCGCTGTGATATATGAGTTGACGAACCATTGCTTTGCCTTCCACGACTGGTAGAAATTCAGAAATGAGCCGCCAACATTGGAAATCGCTTTTTAATGAAATAAATGAATATTTTCTGTTGGAGATTTCTTTATATTTTGCTCTGTAGAAAATTTTGCAAATATATATATATATATTTTTTTTTTTTGTGAATTTTAAAATTCTCTAATGTTTGAGTTAAATTTTTAAAACTATTATTGTGTGTCATGCGTAAGGTTTCAATTTTTCTGTATCCTGTAAATATTTTACATATTTTTTAAACTTTTTTTATAATAACATTAGTTATTATGATTCTTTAATAACTTCATTTAAAATTACTTTTTGTAGCTCTCACAGCAAAAATAAATTACTAATGCATTGGAAAGAAATTTTTTATAAGTTTAACATGTAATTTTGCTGATGTATGTAAGGATTTAGTAAAATTAAAAAGAAAAAAAAAACATTTTCACAGCACAGTGCTCACAAGACTTAAAATATGATATAAAAGTTTTTCTCTCTTCAGTATTGGACATGTGCCGCTGTATATTTTCAGACCCCCCCCCCCCCCCCCAAGCAAAAGACATTACACTTTTATTCATATGAAATAATATCTTCAGTTTTATACTTCAAGGTTATTTTATTTTCACCTTGTAAGTTATCATTTTGATTCAATTAAAGTTTCTGATTTTTCAATTTATTTTTTCACTCATTCTGTATTGTCAATACTTTTTAGCGAACATTTTGCTTTGTATTTACAAAGAAACAAGAAAAAGAATGCCGATAATTTTGCAATGAGCTATTAAAAATATGAAAAAAAAAAAAATATGTTCATTAAATACGTTGTCATTATCTTTACTTCATAATTTCAGGTGTTAATTTAATTGATTTTAAAGAAAAATCTTTGAACATAACATAGAGTTTACACTGAAAGTTTTTTAACAATATGTCCTAAAACAGTTTATTTAGTTACTTCCAGCCCTATCATATTCATGTTCAGAATCTAAGTCTTTTAAAATAGTATGTAGAGGCTATTTTGGTGAAAGTCAGAAAAAAGGATAACCGTTTTCTTCTTTTTTAATTCTTAACAAATTACTTTTGGTCACCTTTTAGTTACTTTTTTGTCACTTTTTAGTCACCTTTGTTTTAAAATTTGTCACCTTTCTCACCTTTCTCACCTAAGACTATCAGCAGTCCTCGCCCTGATTTAAAATGCACACATTTCAACTTTTCTATTTTAGACAGATTTTGCAGTTTTTTTTTTTTTTTTTGACTTGTCTTCTGATCTGGCCAGAATATCTTTAGTTTTCTTATTTTCCAGCTGGTTTGATGTTCTTATAATTTTTACTCCATTCTGCTAAGAATTTTCTTTTTTGTTTTTGTAGTAATATTAATTCAAACAAAAAGTTGTTACTACCGCTAACTAAACTTGAAAGTACAAAATATTTCAGCGAAAATACCAACATCCCTGTTTGCTTAGTGCATTAGGCAATTTTTCAAGCAGTTATAAAAAATTTTAGATATGCCTGCTTATAGTATTTTATGAAATATAGTTTAACTTAAGAATAAAAAATGATGTAGGGTAGATGCTCCAGTTATGGCCACTTTTAGAGGAAGTTAGAAAAAGAAAATGTATGGTCAATGACTGACTGCAGTGTATTTATTCATGCAAATATCATTCTTTAGTATATTTACTTGGCTCTGTAACCATTTTAAAATATTCCAATAGAACATTTTTGATTTTGAGTTAAAAATTACCAAATATTTTTTCCCCAATTTGTATCAGTTATGGCCACCTCTGCACCAGTTTTGGCCATATTCATGTGCCAGTTATGGCCACATCAATATGATTTCTTTAGAAATATGTTCAGAAACTCAAGAAAAATTTTAAGTACTATAATGTAGGATCATTCCATGAAAATGTCAACCTCAGCTGAAGAAAAAAAAATACCGAAGTGAAAAAAAAATATCAAAAAATAAATGAATAAATACATAAATAAAAATCATACAACATAAGAAGTTAAAAAAATAGAAAAAGTATTATAATTATCACTGAGATTAGCCATAATAAATAGTTTGTAGTGTGTCTATACTGCTTATTATTCAATGGTTACGTTAGTCACGTTACGTTAGTCACACTCCATCTTGAGTAACAGTGACACTTAAGACTAAAAAAAATTAAGATTCAATAAATGTGTTTTGTCTTTTTAAAAGCCAACTTTACACATTTTTCAAATATATTATTCAATTTTTAACACTTGCTTAACTTTGAGAAATTTTTGCCTCACAATATGAGCATTAATTTTCAGGGTTGCAAAAATGTTACATTAGTCACACTGCTATTTTGGTTGAAAAAATATCTCCTGTCGGTAATTTTGTTTTAAATTCTTAGCAGAAATAATACATAGATACCATGTATATTGTAAATCCATCAGCAATACTAAAAAATATTTTTTATCCTTTAAGTTACAAGTAAACACAGTTACAAAATCAGCTCTGAATGTTACGTTAGTCACTATGGAATGACCCTGTAGTGTAATGAATTATTTGTATGTAAATCTATGTAAATATACTTATATTTTACTTTTAAGCCAACTATAGGATAAAACTAAATCAATAGTTAATTTTGTAAATCACTTGTAAGTAAGAGTTTAGTATGCCTTTGATGTTTTATTTTTTGCAGTTTTTTTTTTTTTTTTCTTTCTCTTCTAAGAATATTTTGTCTTGATCAGAGGTAAATTGCAATAGGTACTCTTTGATAGCTTTTGTTTTTAACAGCTGTAATATGTTGATCACCAGGCCATAAAAGAGAATTTTGGATATCAAGAATAATTCACGTCTATTCGTGTTATACTATTATTCACTTTAGAATTAAAAAACGTGCACATCTGCTGCATTTTTTTATTTATCGTTTGTCAATTTTAGCTTTTTTAAATCATAATCTTTGTTTTCAAACTGTTTTGGAAATAAATCCTTCCATTCTACTGGATGTATTACCAGCACTTTATAAATAAGGCTAGGAGAGTGGCATTTTTTTTGTGGCAGGATAATGACATTTTCATCATTGAATTCCTGCTGGCTAGGCCAGGAATTATATTCAAGGTAAATAACGTTATTTTCCTCTTCTAGTCTCTTAACTCAATTACATAGTGTAGGTAGAATTATTCTAGGAAAAAATAAATGAAGGATTGTTTTAATTTAAGTGAGATAGCAACGGAAAAGGTATTTCTGACAAATGGAAAAATACTTTCTAGGGCAGGGGTGGTCAACCTTTTTAGGGAGAGTGCCACTGTTTGGAGAGAAAAAGCTCAGCGTGCCACATTGTATTTTTCCAAAAAACTGAAAATTTTTGAAAAGTTAAAAATAGGTTATTTGTTGACTATGTAATTCTTCTCTAAATAAAACATGTTTTCTCGAAAATCTGAGCAATTGAAATCTGAATGATAGTGAAGATAAAACAAGTCCAAACTTAGGAGTTATCGTTAATAAACACTTTTATAGGCTCTGTCAGTTGGCTTATACTTAAAATAGAAACAAATAACATCAAATATTCTATTCTAAAAAATAAGCAGTCTGTACTTAATGTGGTATATGAGTCTGTATATTTTTTACCAAGTCTTTAATTTTAGGATTAGTTCTTGAGAATCCTAAGAAGTTTAAGTGTTTTGAGGGCTATCAATTAATATTCAACGGTATTTAGATTTTTCTGCATTCATAACGAAAAATATTTGTTTAGAAGCGTATTTTGAACAAAATCTGCAACATCACCAGACGGCTAAAGTGTGTAAATGTGAAAAAAAATTTGTCGGTACAAATTTCCAAGTTTCTAAAAACGTGGATGACTTTCTGTTGAAGTAAACTCTTATTCTTGATGACCAAAAGGCAAAAGGTCAGCAATTCCGATTTGGATTTCAGAAGGGTAACAAGTAGTATCCTGCAGAGAAATAGACAAAGAATGTGAAAAGATAAGAATTTTTTTTATCATCCTGAAAATCATCAAACCTTACACTGAATGAAAACTTAAAATAGGTGTAAAATTTTCTCCATATATCATCATAAAATTACTAAATTTGCGTTGTTACTTTCAGTATTAATTTTTAATATTTTATTCTTTTTTCTCGAAAGTAGAGAGAAAGAAACTGAAGTTCCATCATAAAAGAATGTAGATGGCCATAAACTTGTTTAGAAAACTTTTTTTAGTACAATCTTAAATTTAAATTACTTAAACGCCGGATAATAAGAGATAACATAGCTAAATTCGATAGCTATTTTTCATTCATAAGTAGCAAGTCCTTATTGCTTTCCTTCCAGATATTTTAAAAATCACACTTCCTAAAATTTTAAAATCTTATGACTATTTTTCCTTTGGAGAGCTATTGCACATTTCAATGAAGGAGTAACTTGCCATGCTCTCCTCTTTATCCTGAGAAAAGTTCACAAAACATTCAGAGCTCTAATTCGCAGTTTGTTAATACAGTGAACTCTACAAGGTTACAAACAGAGAAAAAGTTTCATTCCTTGGCAAGGAGTTTGTGATAGATAATTCGATGATACTTTTGAAGTTTTTTTTTTTTTTTTTTTTTTCAAATTAGTTTTGAGTAATGTAACAAAAACAATTTAAGGGTCTTCAGTTGTACAACCATACCGAATTTTGTCCAATCTGGTTTCTGAATTTAGTTGCAGAGAACTTTTTTTTCAAATATCATCACCCGTAGCTGAAACTATTGCACATCAAGAATCCACTCTGCAGCATCGAAAGTTTCATTCGTGACAGGCACAAATGTGCTTTACAAAGCATTGTCTGTAACGTCATAGCTTTCGTTGGAGGTCCGAATCTAAAGCTAAGTACTTTGCAATATTGTAGTTCAGACAATTTGTGAGCCAGCCTCCTGACACTTAATCGTCATGATGTCACATTTATCAGTTTAAGGATTTTAGTTTCTATCAATATTTTGAGATCGCCATTTTTTCCTCAATTTTGGAATTTTTTCAAAAAGTCTTTGCGTGCCACTCTTACTACTCTGGCGTGCCACATTGTGGCACGCGTGCCGCGGGTTGGCCACCGCTGTTCTAGGGCAAATGATTTTTGTGTTATCCTTCGGGGACATGATATTGTTAATTTAGAGAATCACCCATACTTCAATTTATTTTATTTGCAAACAATTTAAATAATGAAATATGTGATAAAAACTAGTACGTGTAATAGATTTCATGCTCCAGTTTTGGCCACCCTTTATTAAATCTTAAACACTATCTTTAATGTAAAACCAAAATAGAACAAAAGCGTAGCTCATAAAATCAAATGTCGATCAGTTTTAAGAAGAATTTTGGTTTCTCTATGTCAGATGTTAAAGGAGTAGAAAAACTTTGTTCCTTAACAAAAATCTTAACAGTTGTGAGCAAAGAACACATTCTAAAGTATTTATTTTTCTTGAAAGTCACATGTTCTAAAAAATGAACCATTGAGGTTGCAAGTAATAAAGAAGGGTTTGTTTTTATTGTAAAATTTTACCTGATTGGTTATCTAAATTTAAAAACTTAAATATTGGAGAAATTGACAGGAAGTGGCCATAACTGGTTCAGTGGCCATAACTGGAGCATCTACCCTACTAATATGGAAAAGGATTTTTTCTCAATTTTCATTGAAATTTCTATTCTTAATGTAAATTTAAGTAAATTAGCAAAATGATACGGAAATTTGACATTGTTTAATATCACCAAATTGAAAAGGTCTGATTATGATTTAAAACACCTATTGAATTTTTGTCAGTGAAAAAAATAACACCATTGCTAACAATGAACTTTTAAGAAATTAAAAATTCATTACTCATTTTTTATGTTTTCAATATATATATTGTAAAGAGTATTCCTTCACTTCAAGTATTCTTTAAAATGATTACTCAGTGCAGTTTTTATAAAAACGCAGAAAATTTATTGACAAATACATACAATATTGTTGTGAGCATTTGCTATAATATTCGCAGCAATTAAGCTAATCACATAAAATTCTGCTAACACAGCAATGAACATATATGTATTAATAAGTACATTAAGATACCAGGATAAAAAGCACAGCTCACATAGTGCAAAGGGAGTAAACTATGCAAAAATTTGCTTCCTATATTTGAAGTTTTTACATTGTGTAAATATTTTAATATTTTTTGCAGTAGGAAGTTATTTTGACGTATGTATAATTCCATGTCAAATCAACCAATGGTCAAAACCTAATGTCTTCGGATTTTTCTCATTTTTGGCTCAAATAAAGTATTAGAACAGGGAAAAAAACAAAGTTTTGGATTTTTTATGCATTTTTTTTTGAGTTATAAATTTTTGAAGTTTTGACAAAATCACAAATTTTGCATTACTTAGACACCTTTAAGTAGCCGTAATTAAAAATCTACATGACCTAAAAAATTGCAATTGGTCTTGTTTTGTTCAGTATTTAATGAGGTTTCATAAAATATATAACATAACCTAGCTGCTAAAAAATTTTGTTTTAAATTTTTTTGCAAAATTTTAATTTATGAAAATTTGAAATCGAAATTTTTAATTTCTTTGAAAAAAATTTATGTTATTTAGCCTTTTGTTAGAAATATATATGGAAAATTTCGTGATGGTAATCTAAAGGTATCATGGTGAAATAAAATTTTCTCTTTCAAATTGCTTTATTTCTAGCATTTGTTCTGTTAAAAAGTAATTCAAGTATACACCATGATTACAGCATGAATAAAAACAAGGTGGTACTCCTGGGAAAAATTGTTTCTACTTTTAATATCTTCATTCCTATTAGCTTGATCAGAAGGATTGTCTGTCCCCCCCCCCCCCTCCACATGGTGGGTGGGGAGAAAGATTGCAATTAAGATATTTAAGGGAGTTTATAGTGGGTCCTTTTTCTGTTCGAGGGAGTCTCATTTCTGGGGAGTTAGGGGGTGCTCCACAGTAATAGAGCATTTAAAAGTTAGTACATTAAAAATTACATGAGTTTTTTTTCTGAAAGGAAGTCAACATTGGGAGAAAATTAAGCTGCAGTAACATGTGACTTTGCGGAAAGCTACTTGTTTATTTTGCAATCTGACCCACAAGAGTATGGCTACCTTACGCCCAATTGTTGGGTACTACAACAAAGATCACACAAGAAATCAGGCTGTACCGTACAAGAGTATTGAATTTATTTCAGACTACTTTGTACACTTTTTGTGTTCTTCAGAAAAAATGACAGATTTTTTATAGGATATTATGCTTCAGGGTTCGTACGGGTTCTTGAAAGTCCTTATAAGTCCTTATTTTTTTATTTAGCCTTGAAAGTGCTTAAAAGTCCTTATTTTAATGTCCCAAGTCCTTGAAAGTCCTTATTTTTACTCTGCCCTTATTTCAAAAACTCAGATTGCCGTTTTTCGATTAGAGCGATTTCTACACTGCAGGGTTGCAAGTGCGATATTTCCGCTTCAGCCGCACTTCGTTCCGGGAACTCTATTCAGAATTAAGAGGGGGGGGGGTGGCAGCTCCGCTCCTGTTCTAGGAATCCATATCCATCGATGCAGGTGCCAAATACACAATATACACATAATACCATACCAGGAACACAATAGGTCAAATTTAAACAACTGATAAGAAACTGAGCTACGTCAGCCGAACGCTTATGGCTTCCCACATGATGCTTCCCCCCCACCGAGTGGTCTAAGGAGTAAACACTCTCACCCCTCCTGAGAAGCGCCCCTTTGTTCCGATCTCGCACTCGCGTCCTGAACTTGCACTTGGAAATTACTCTCCCACATGTTTGTAGTGATCAACATGAAATGTTATCGGTTTGGTCGTGATTGTCAATTTTTAGCTTTAACATGCCTGGAAAATGCATATTTAATAAACTGTGGCTGGAGCGGGAAGAATATAAAAACTAGATTGAGATGGATAAAGATCCTCGTAAAGCTTACTGCCGAATGTGTATGACGCAATTGGATATTTCTAGCATGGGAGAATCGGCACTCAAAATTCATATGAAAAGTAACTTGATTTTTTATTCTTTTTAACGAAAAGCATTAGAGGAAGAAGTAATTTTTTTAAAAACGAAGGAAATGTTTCTTCAAAAAGTCATAATGGAGTCAAATGAAAAGCTAATCAGTAGGCAGCTGAGGCCAAAAAAACTAAGGACATTAACTTGTTTATGCAATCCCATGAACTAAGAAAAACACTAAGTGAAAAAGAAATTGTAATAAGTTCTTTGGATGTAGAATTATCAGAGAAAAGTTTGGAATTAAAAGATATGTAATGTGATTTTCAGTTTCAGATTTTTCGTTCTGTTTTGATATTGCGGGAAACTTTTAGGCTTTTTTTTTTATATACAGTAGAGTCTCGAAAATTCTAGTCTCAAAAGTCCGAGGTTCCGCTTAATCCGAGGCTCTTTATTGGCATTTTAAGGTCTATCTTCAATAGCTAAAAAGATAATTTGAAATTAAAATCCGAAAATTAGAACCTTTTGCTATTAGAAAATTTTCTTTTGTACTCACAATAAAGTAGTACAAAAAGTATTGAGAGGTTGGTGTCAAAGACATTCATCAAGTGTCACGAAATATCCTTTAACTACTAGAGATATATTAAGATATGCTTTGGAAATAATAACTTGATATGTAAAACGACTTGAAATTAAGTTTATCTTACTAATGATGATCGAAAAATGTTACGTTTCTACTGTTAAGAATTTTTTCCGGATAATCCGAGTTTTCAGTAATCCGAGGTGGCATGAGCCCCAATTACCTCGGATTTTCGAGACTCTACTGTATTTTTAATCTATCTTTTATGTTCTGTACTGTGCATCATCCTCTAATTGAATTTAAAAAAAAAAAGAAACATTTGGAAATGTTGAAAATGTATAGGCCAATTTGTTATTAATTATTTTGAGGTCCTTATTTTTTGGATTTTTTAGTCCTTGAAAGTCCTTAAAAGTCCTTGAATTTTTTTTAAAGAAGTGTGTACGAACCCTGTGCTTAACTTGAAGAAGTTGTACTTTTCAGATGGCTTAACAGCTTACTATTAAAACCGAATTTTTTTCTAAACGTTTGCTACTATAAGGATCATTTCGATAGAATTTGAGGCTGAATGGCTTTTTTTTGCCACAGAACATTTCAAGGGGAGGTGACATAAAAAAGTCT
>JAXGGA010004024.1:0-93820 GCA_038373865.1 Uloborus plumipes | reverse complement strand
CAAAAATTTAAAAAAAAAACTTACTTTCTTAGTAACTAAAAGCTTGAGTGAATTAAGCTTTCAGTTAGAGGGAAAAAACGTTTTCTTGGGTAGAAATGAGACAACGCACTTATATTTCAGATCTTGAAACCCAAAATTACATACAAGTTTCCGATTGCTTCATGTAAAATGAAACTCTATGCAATGCAACATCATAATGTCTTTAAGACACAACATTATGAATGAAATAAAAAAAAAATAATTCTTCCTTTGAAATTAAAAGCTGTAAAGAACTGTTCTAGATTATTAAATGATTGCGTATAAAATGTAGAGCAGATAGTTTCTTGCACTTGCCATTATCGAAGCTGCATTAACATTAAAAAAAGTGAATATTTCTCCAGAAAATTAAAAATGTCATTCACTACCTTGATCATTAGTGGAGTTAATACGTAATTGTAATAAATCCGGGGCTTATTGTTTTCACATAGCTTTTTTTCATGCTTCTTATCCTAAATTATGTGTATTCCATTGTGTCATTTGAAATTTTGCCTCACTTAAATTAATTTCTTACACATGTGCCGTAATTGCAAAACATTACTATTTTTAATTTTTTAGCATATTCTTAGTTAAGACCTCCAACCAACATGAAGCAATTGCTGTCTTATTAATATGGTATTCCTCCCAGATATATTTTTAATCTTACCAATTTTCCCTTATTTTGTCTAATAATTTCTCCCCCCTCCACCTTCACACTAGTACCTCGCAAAATTGGAAGTATTACAAATTAGAAATGTTCACTGGCTCATAATGATCACGTGAGGCATAAAAAATTGGAAATATATACTCATGTCAAATCATATACCTTTGAAACAAACTCCTTCTTCAACAAGGCAATGTCCTATCAGAAAAACAAAGAAAATTAGTGAGGTAATTCATAAACATATAACGTCAATAAGGAACAAATAAATGAATACATATTTCAAACATGACGCTTTCAATTATTAAATTGAACCCTTTTGTTCACTGAAAAACATTGGAAAGTGGAGAAAAGCCCACCAAAGTAACCAAAACGCTGAATCCTATTAAAAGCTAATGAAAAATTTAAAATAGTAAAAAATTGATTCTTCTCTTTGATATGGTCCTATCGGTTCGTCCAAACCTTTAGCTGTTTCAGATCCAATTTTTTAATCAATTTTTATTAAAATTTGTATGCTGATTTCTGCCTGCTTATTGGTTGACGTTCACTTTTCTCTTTTTCTGTTATTCTTTATGCCTAAGGGCGCTTTTCCACTTACCGACACGGCAACGATAAATCGTAAGCGATTGTCGTCTTCCGACATTGGAGCACGCAAAATGCATTAAAATATGCTATGCGCTTTTCCATCTCCCGATTCTAGGACGATTGTGCCGTCTCCGACCGAATGCTGTCGTTTGTCCTCCCATTCGTGTCGGATGGCTTCCGTCTCGCCTTTAAAATCGGGACGATATTCATCCATCTGTTTACTTTCTTCGAACTATAGCAATGGCGTTTAAATTCGACATCTCTGTATTAATAAATATAAGCTTCAATTTGCAGACGATAAACAAAAGATGTAGCAATTAAACAATTTTATTCATTTTATTTGGTATTTTGTTTCATTATTGTTGCTCAGACGATTTTTAATGCTACAAAAAAACTCAAATTTTCATTCTGATAGTGTTAGCGCCGTCGAGCGATAAATGGCGAATCTATTCGCCCAGAAGCGATGGTGTCAACGAAAAGACGATTGACAGAACGAAAATGGGGATATACTCGCTTAATACTAAAGAGCACTACAATTACGAAAACAAAACAAAACAACAATATTGCGACGACCAACTATATAATGGCGAACTGTGACTTAATTTTAAAAAGTTCTATGGCAACCTTTTGGGAGTATTAGCGCTCTTGGAGATTAGATCCGCCATTTATCGCTTTGTGATTCCAGCAGATAGTATGCGTTTCGTTCTTAGTAAACAAGGTGAGAATGTAATAAAGTTGTGAATATCATGCACTCAATGCCGTATTTTTCATTTGTTTTCTTTTTCTGGAGGTAAAGTAAATATAAGTCGTAATCTGTTAAATGGAGGAGCCATAATAATATACGTGTGAGCACGGTGCTATCTCGTTATGAAATGCGGTGGAAAATGACCCGTTTGGAGAAACGATATCGTTTAAGTGGAAAAACAGTGCTATAAATGACACGACACGGTACTTATCGTTGTAGTATTACCGTCCTACTTTCGTCGTTGTCGTGTCGTCAAGTGGAAAAGCGCCCTTACAACTACGAAAACAAAACAAAACTACCATATTACGACGACCAACTCTATCATGGCGAGCTATGGCGAACTGCGGACAAAATTTAAAAAAGTTCTACGGCAACCCTTCGGTAGCGCTTGGCGAATATTCGCTATTCATCGCTTTGCGGCGCCAGAAGAATAAGCGTTTCGTTCTTAATAAACAAGGTGGGAATGTTTTTTTAAGTTGTGAATATCACACACTCATATCGTCTCTTCATTTGTTTTCTTTTTCTGCGGAGGTAAAGTAAACATAACAGACGTAGTCTGTTAAATGGATGAGCTGTAATGATTTACGTGTGATCACAGTGCTGTCTCGAAAAGAAATGCGGTGGAAAATGGCCTGTTCGGAGAAACGATATCGTTTGAGTGGAAAAACGATGCTGAAGACGGCACTACACCGTACTTATCGTTGCAGTATTACCGTCCGACTTTCGTCGTTGTCGTGTCGTCAAGTGGAAAAGCGCCCTAAGTGTATAAGATCTGAAGTTGTGGTCTTGTTCGCAAGAATCTGTTTGCAACTTCTTCTCAAGCTCGCTTTTAAACTAAAGAAATTACAAGAAGCCTCAAAAAAGTTGTTAATTTATACTCTTTTATTGATACTCCAAGCTTTCCATCATACCTCAACACAAAATTTTTTTTGACTTTATTCCATGAAGATAAAGGATGCGCGCGAGTAAGATATATTAAAAAGCATGTCTTCAGCTCCAAAAAATAAGAATTCTGATTGAGAAAACAACGCGAAGAACATGATTAAGGGGGAGTTCATGAAGGAATCGTACAATCTCACAACGAAACTCCCACACTCAACAAGAAATTCCATCAACTCGGTTCCCATAAATCACGGGGCATGGAAATGGATTGCGTGTTAACATAAGTTGTGGTGTGCTGAAGAACAATTAATTGATCACGGTTTAACCTGCTCATTTGCTCTCAGCCGTCGTTAAGTTGCAGGAATTCTGTGGTAGAGGTTAATGCTCATTGCGTCCGTCAGCAGCGAAATCGCATCCTGTTTGTGTTTTGGAAAACTTACTCGCCGCTGCAGTAGAACAGAACTCTGTGTTCTAAATGATTCTGTTCTTCTAATTGTTGGAAGAGATACTATTACATGGTGTAAACAACTGTTTGATTATATAGGCCTCCATATTTTAAAGATATTACGTGTTTGTTAGTAGGAGGATTGATTGGATTTATTGGTGGGATAAAGTTCATGGTTTTAAGAACTTGAAACTATTGTTGAAAGCGTAGACGAAAAGAGGTGGAAAACGAAGTGTTAAAATACCAAAGAAGGAACTTTACCTACCAAATTTTTAAAGAAAAATTACAAATTATATATTGATACAAAATTTTGAGAAAAAATAAAAGAAAGTGTAACCTCAAATAGAGCTTTGAAAATCCAGTGTAATAAATTCACCAAAGAGGATATTCATGAAATGAAAGAGAAAAAACAAAAACAAAAGCAAAAATCCTTTCAAAACTAAACGAGCCAACTTTCCCAAATCTCTAACATTAACTGTAAATTTTTGAATTGTTAAAATAATAAAATGAGGTTTGGGAATGAGTTGGTATTCTGACCAAGAACTTTTTCACTCACAAAAAAAAAAAGTTTGGTTCATACCGGGTCTTTTTAAAAATGTAGCTAAGAGACGACAAGGGCACAAACAGACAAACGCTCATTTCCCCCCTCTCTCTGAACCCTCTTTCAAAATGTTTTTTTTTTTTTTCATATTAGACAAATGTTTCCTTTCGTTCCGTTTTTCCTCTTTTCAAGATGATCCTGCAGATATTAAACCTTCTTTATGGTTTTAATTATTAATTTGTTTCTTCTTTAGTTTTACTAAGTAAATGGGGAACGGACAAAGCTTTAATGTATTGTTAAAATCATTTTTTAATTGTAGTCCCATTAAACAACGTGGTACTCATTAACGCAGTTCGTTTTGAGATCTTTCAATGCTAAAACAACTTTTTTTTTCATAGGAAAAGTGTATAGGATATAACCCTCTTCTTACGAGCAAACTCTTCACTTAGAGTAAAAACGAAAAATATTTGTATAATGTTGTAGTTTACGTAGATGTACTTTCAAAAAAAATGTATGATTTTATTTACATAGTTTGTACAATTCCAAAGAAACAAAAGATGACGTTTTTGTGGAAAGAGTTGGTTAACCGGCAATAATAAAAGTCAAAAAAGCAATACACATCAAAGAAAATAAATGATTTCTTTTTTTCCGTAAATAGCCAGAGATAGGAGGGTATTCTTTCTTTGTAAACTTTTTCTTAACTCCGACGTAAGTGTTTTTATGAGCCCTTGCTGTAAACGAAAAAAAAAAAAAAACTTCTTCCTTACTTCCTGTTGATAGGTTTGAGCACTTTGAAGGAATCGTTTTACAAAAACACTTTTAAAATCTTCCCTTTATTTTTACGAATATGTCTGAATTGTTTTGAGTTGATAAGTAATCAAACTCATAAACCATATACTTACGCGGGCATGTCAACTCGTGGAAGGGTTATCACGCGTTCATGGGAGCACCATAGTCTTACAGGTGTGAATGCAAATCCAATCTCCCTTAACAAGCATAACGATGAGTAATAGTAAATCATCTCTGTTATTACGAGCTGGACTTTGGTGGAGTGAAAAGTAATGTCCTCGGTCAAGCAGCTATTTTGATGGAAATCCTACGCTTTCGTGTTATTATCAAATTTTCGGCGGAAGATTTATTCTCGGTAGGGTCGAGTTCAAGCCTCTCGGGCAGTCGATCCTTGCCCAGTGGAAGTGCATACGTTGAATCGCAGAGTGGTGGGAAACTATGTTGAGAATGAAGACATTAAATATTAAGGCCTGCTCAATATTGAAATTCATTCAATTTGCGT
Source organism: Uloborus plumipes (assembly GCA_038373865.1). Lineage (NCBI taxonomy): Eukaryota > Metazoa > Arthropoda > Arachnida > Araneae > Uloboridae > Uloborus > Uloborus plumipes. Next base: position 88,655 of record JAXGGA010004024.1, on the reverse strand, counting down.
AAGCGACGAAATTGCAAGTCAGGTGTAAAGCTTACACCTTATCTTTCGAACATTCATTCTTTTTTTTTTTGAGCTGTGATCTTGATTTTTAATTTAAATTCAGGACCACATGGTGGTCAACAACATGCGCATTGCACACTAAAAAAAGAGGGAAATGATACTGATAAAAATAAATTTTCAATAATGCTGACATATTCAGTGTAATAAATGACGGAAAAAAACATATTCCACTCAAAAATGTGCCTGGGCACATATTTCACGAATCGAAACTTTCATTTTACTGTAGTTCGTGAGTATTCGCTTGCAAATTCTGTACAATTGGGACACATCTTGCCAATCATGTTATTAAATCAAAGCAATAAATTTTCTAGAGCATTTGTTTTGTGAAATTATACTATTGCAATTTCGGGTAAACTTCATAAACAAAGAAGGAAGCAAAACCTGAAAATTATTTCATGTGATAAAAATCAGTGTCAGTTACACTAGCAAAAACTAGGCGACCCCGTTAGTCACTGTTCTAACGTTAGTTATCTCGCCTTTGATAATAAGAATGACCACCACCTGCCGTTGCAATTTCCATTCCTTGAGCAATCGTAGTATAAAAAGCAGTTTTTATGCATTTAGAATTTCTTAATATACAATGTCTGCTTCACTATCATATCAAGGAACAATCCCCATAAATGAAGACAATCAACATATGAATCGGTTCCTCCTTATCAAGCAGCAGATAAAATGATATGGGCTACTTTGTTAGAGTTTAACACTTAGACTTAAACACGCTTTAGTTAGGCTTAAACACTTTTGTTAGAGAGTCTATGCTTCACAAGAACAAAACCCCTAAAATGTTTATTATACACGAGAAAGCAATTGCTTCCTTTTTTTACGAACGGAAATAGCAATTAAAGTCGTTGATGCAAAAGAAGGAAATTAAATATAAGCTGACAATATGCACGAAATATCTTTAAAATTTGGCACAGATCATTTTTATAGCAACATTTCAATCAGCTTTGTGAATGTTTGCATAGTTAAGCTGTACTACTATTTTAAAAAATGTTAACTACCTTTCTATCGTTTTGAAGAAAGACAAGCACTTAACATAGAATGAAAAACCAATACCTTTTAAATATCAAATCAATATCATAGAATGACAAATAAGCGTCATAGAATAACTAAGTAATGACAGAGAATTACGAAGAAGCTCAGCTCATATTTAGCAATATTTCAATCAGCTGTGAGTGCCATTGAATTAACCTGTTTTACAAAAATGTTAACTCTTCCTACCACTCATAGCTAATGACAAAGCAATGAGAGAATGACAAAGCAGTGATACAGATGACAAAGTAATAACACAGAATGACAAAGCAATAACATGGAATGACAAAGCAATAACATAGAATGATTTCGCAATAACGTATAATTACAAAGCAGCTCAGACTATATTTACTGCAACATTTCATGCAACTTAGTGTAAGAATATGTAAAGCCCACAATTGCATTCACATGCTAATACAAAACAGTTAGCATCTTTCTGCCCGCTCCAAGAATGACAAAGCAATAACATGCAGTGACAAAGCAATAACATGAACTGACAAAGTAATGACATAGAATTATAAAGTAATGACATTGAATGATAAAGCAATTACATGGAATGACAAAGCAATAACATGGAATGACAAAGCTATGACATGCGACTTAAAGCAGTCAGATAAGAAACTGGCGGTCGGTCGTCGTCCTGCGGGCCCCGGTCGTAGCTGCCAGAAGCGCAGAAAACTCCCGCCAGGATGTGATAGGCCTCCTACAGATGCGGTTTACTTTGAGAGACGGTGAAGCAGCAGGGATTCTTCAGTTTGATGGACAACTATTAGCAGCTATTTCGCCGAGACTATCGAGTTTCTGTTGTTACGTTTTTCAATTTTTCCTCGACATACATTAAGGAGATTTAAATTTTTTAACTGTGGTAATCTGCAAAGCATGCCGTTCATTCTTACTCTCTCTTATTCGCATGGCCAATAAAAATGACACTTTCAAATGGTTCAATTAGATGAGGATAATAGCACACCGAATAATTAAGAATAATGGAGTAAGAAAAGTTTTCTCTCAAAGCTTCATTTGTGCCTGAACTTTTCACGTAGTATCATTTGTATGGAATTCAAAAGGAGTTAGTTCTACGGTATATGTACACACTTAAAATCTCGAAAATTGTCCAAAATATCATTTTTTGTTTTTTGTCTTAAAATGTTTTCCAATCTGTTAGCTTTCAAACAATACTAAGATGTTGTCAGTATTTGAAATATTTCTCGAGTTACAAGGATTCTTCTTTAGGTGCTGCCATTGCTTGCAACGTGTTTGTCTTTTTGCCATGTGCTGCTTTCTTCCAAACATAATTAAACAACAGCGAATTCATCTATCTCAATTATTTTAGTACCATTGGATTCTGCATAGTTGAGGAGATGTGGTCTGCCTCAATCAGAGCTGTTACTTGAAAAGTAAATTTTTAGTAGATTTTTAAACTTCAAGACTTTGGGGAAAATCTTGATTTTTTGTCCTTCTGTAGTTAAAAATATCAGAAAAAAATCTACTTGCTCTAGAATCTTTATTGAGGCAGACCTCATGAAGGGAAACATTAGAAATATTTTTTTGAATAAAATTGTGAGCCTAAACAAATTTGCTTTTAAGATATCGTGTTTAGTAACATGTGCTAATTAGATAATTAAATCTGAATTAATTCATAATTATTTAAGTTTTTTTTTTGATTCTTATGTCGAAGAGGTTTTAAACATACACCAGTTACCTACAGTTAAAGTGTTGGATTTTTAAAGTGAAAAATAAAGAACAATGTCCAAGTGTGTGTACGTATACCTTAAAAATTCGGAATATTTCATTGAAATCTTCGTCTTCTGCTTAATTTTGCACCAGTTTTCAGCTGAACTAAAGTAACCTTTTGAAACTCAAGTTACAAGTTTACCTTTCCAATTATCCGGCCAGTGAGGATAGAGTTTTAATCCTTTATGTCCCAAATTAATTTATTACTGATTTTTTATAAATTTTTTTTTTTTGGTTTTTTAGTTTAAAATACACCAAAAAACATATTTATCGAGTAAAAATTTAAAAATGTTTTGGGGTCTAAGGCCCCCTACGCCTTAGGGCCCCCGAGAAAACTGTTTCCGATTGTAGGCACCACTTGCCGGCCTTTCAGCAAAGTAAAAGGCGTGGTTCTTAGTAGCTTCAGCATGATTCTAGCCTCATTGGCAACAATTTAAAAGTCATTTATGATCTCTTTTCCAATTTTAAAGTTGAGCTCTGAAAATAGTCAGAAGCTAGCAGCTGATGAAGATTAAAAATTCCTTGCTTTTAAAATGAGAAAAAAATTTCGTTGCATGCTTTGTTTAACTGTAATACGAAGTTATAGTGGATCACAATATCATTCCAAGATAAAACCAGATATGATTCAAAAAGGCTCGCCTGTCGAGAAGTTTTGCAATTGCTAAGATTCCTTCTTATAGAAAGTGCTCCAACCGACATTGAAGAGACAAGACATTAAGACTACCCGAATATTGTTCAATGTTCCCGTCGAATGAAGTGGGGGCAGGTAATTTAGGGGGAATATCATTTAATTGCTGCTGTAGAAGGTAAAAAATCATTCTTAAAATTACTGTTGCAAGCGATATACACGGAACGAGTATCTGAGAAATTGAATGATCGGAAGTTTAGATCAGCCTTTGTTAGAATTTATACGAAATTTTTTAATGCAGTCAGTAAACATCATAGTGTTGAATCTTCACGTGTCACCAAATTTAATCAGTGTAAACTCACACACATAGATTCTAAAGCAAACAAAAAGTTTACAGTAGGACCACATGGTGGAATTCACTCAAATTCGGCCTTGTTTCATCATACTCTCACGTGTCACCAAAGAAAAAAGACGCCTGAGACTACCTTGCAATGTAAAGAAAAATTGGCACAGATAGTAAATCAGCTGAAAACCCAATTCATACATACACACACTCATAAAGTAGGGCCAAGTGCAAGTATTTCGAAATACAAACTTGCGTTTTGCAGCGCAGCTCTGTATCCGGCACTTTCAGCTCATCGGACATTGTTGTATATGGCACTGCTTGACCCATGTCTCACTGTTGATCAAGATCCCGCTATTGTCAAATAGACCTAAAGTTTCCAGCAAAAATAGATACTGGATCATGAGTAAAGTGGAAGACTTGGTCTCATGACTCACAATTTCTCACTCCGTATATTGATGGTCATGTTGGGGTACACTATCTTCTAAGCTAACTGTTTCTTCTCTCGCGTAAAGCAGCTACACAGTGCCAGTATCTTGATTTAGGGGATGTTTTAATGGTCAGATCTGGAACCCCTAGGTGAAATAGAACATATCATAAAAGCTGCGAACTATCTGATCCTATGCTTGCGTAATAAGGTCCTCAGTGAAAGTTTTAGTATTTTAAGCTTGGACAACGTAAAGTTTGGTGTTTCCATTGATGATTTAGATGAGGCTAGTTATTTCGAATATTCGATTAGTGAGTGGGAATTATCTGAACCAGGAACTGAAGAAAGTAATGCTTTTAAGTAAAATGAATTTTATAGCATAAAACTGTGTGAAGCATAACAGTAAGATTGTTTGTTCTTACTATAATTAGCAGTTATAAAAGAAGTAAGGGCCATGCTCCACATCGACGTAAAGCAGAAAACTTAGGCAGAAGCGTAAAATGGATTCAATGGTGTTCCTATGGAAAATACCCGGATTTTCGGTTTCTGCCTTCAGTTTCGGTCGCGTTTTACGCTGATGTGGAGCATGGCCCTAATTCTGCTGATTTTATTTAATAGCCTATAACTCCTGAAAAGTAAAATTTAATTTCAAACAGTTTGTTGCATTCAAAACTTCAAAGTTACTGTTTTTGTTACTATGCTACTGTCTTCCCACCAAAGCTATAGCATTCCAGCTATGACAGGTCAATCTGAATGGGGGGGGGGGAAATTTAATGCACGTGTTTTGTTCAAATCAATGTGACTTTGCTCAATTTAGAAGCTATCACAGAGCTGAAAAAACTGACATCCATTAAAACTAATAGATGCATCTGGAGAAAGGGACCATGAGCGTCAGACAAAAGTCATTTCGTAAAGGCTCAAGAACTTTCTGCGTAAGCACACAGCATCAATTAAAAACGGTTCGCTATTAGTTAAGCTGAGACGCGTTGTCTTTAGTAAGAAACAGGAACCAGAGATGTGTCAAAAATTAAATACCATAGATCTTCTGCCGGATGTCTTTTCATCCTAAAGCTCACAATTCTTCGTATTGAAAAGGGGGTTTCTTTGTTACCCCTAAACACGTATCTGCAGCAATCAGCATTATTTGTGCCTTAAAACTTTCAATTATCCAAATTTATTAAACATCATTGATTCATTGCAAGTCAAATGACTTCGTCGTCTCCAACCTATAATCTTCGATTTGAACTAAATTTTACGCAGATGCAGACATGCCTTTGAAACTAACCTTTGCAAGTAGGGTAGGGCGGGGCTAGTTGAGCAACGGGGCAAGTTGGGGAATCGAAATATCTCGAAAACTACTGAACTTACAACAAAAGTTTAAATGGCAAAAAGAAGGGGTTACAAGAGCAGAACATATCGCGCGACCTTAAATTGCCATCCGGAGCTCAGGTTTTTTAACAGAACGGATTGTTCTATTTTCGTCAGAAACAAAAATAATCATGTCTTCGTATGTCTGTTTCTGAACTCGTATAAAAACACGTTTTCATGATTCCGTCAGTTTTTAAATGTTATTTGATGATTGCTCTATCTATTATGTATGGTTGTTTGTTTTTCATTCCAGTCATTTTTTTTATAAAGAATTTTTAGTAAAGTGGTTCATGTGGGGCTAGTTGAGCAAGCGATTGCTCAACTAGCACCATTAAATGTTCATTGAAGAAAATTAAATTTACTTATCCGCGTTGTCAGTTAAAACCCCCCAATAACTGTACTTCCCGATTCCAGCGATAGGGTGCTCTAGTATCGACCTGTGTATATAAGGTATGCCTGTGTTTTGTGTAGGTATAAAATGACTCACGCAATGTCAGCAAATGTTTAAATGAAATAGTAGTTACAGCAAAGCGAAAGGTAAGAGTGCCTATTTTTTGCATTTCATCTCAGTCATTATTTGCAAAAAATTTGGTTTAAATGGCTAATTTTAACTAAATTGCTGCTGTCAGGCGTGAAAGTTACGTTCGGGTCAGCTAGTCTAGATTGATTTTATACCGCTTAAACTTGATAGGTAGTTTAGTAAGGAGTATACACGAGTATACATATAGGTTAACCCAAATATGTAAGTGAATATCCGTTTATTTGTATGTCCAAGTGCATACATATACATATATGTTTCCGTTAACAAAATGTTTTAAAAACAAGTTTCCGCTTAGAAGGGGCGTGGTTTCCCGACTTACTGTATTAATAATTACTATTACATTTCAGGATGCGAACATATAAAAGGAAGACCACTAGAGGTTTAGCTACTAAACAGCAATTGAGTGGTGCAGCAAAGGCTGTATTAGAGGAAGCAATGAGTGTAAATGGTGCAGCCAAACAATTTAATATTAAGCGGATGACATTGAAGAGATATATATCTAAGTTAAAGTCCGATGGTAATTCTTTATCTATGGGTTATAAAAGACCCGTACAAGTATTTACTGATGAGCAGGAAATATCTTTGAAGGAGTATTTGCTCCAAATGTTATCGATGTTTTATGGATGTACGCTAGGGTGGGGCGAAAAATAAAAAGTTTTTCAGATCAACTTCTAATAGTTGCCAAAAGTTGTCTTTGGTGATAGTTAGCTTTTGTGCAAAATTTGAGAAAAATCGGTTAATATCTTCAGGGGGCGCTGCGATCGCAAAGTTTTACCATAGCTTTGTTATGGATTTTATGGTTAAAATATCGAAAAGAATGCCTTTAGCTAGTCTCTTTGCGTTTTTTTTACTCAAAAGATGTTTTAATGCATTGAAAGCATATGAAATGACTCACAAACATTATTTTATATAATATATTTATATTTCAAAAATATCACTTTTTTTCACGTTTTTTTTTTCTTTTTAAATGCTTGAAATATAAATATATCATATAAAATATTTTTTGTGAGTTATTTCATATGCTTTGAATGCATGAATATATCTTATAAGTAAAAAAACGCAAAGAGACTAGCTAAAGGCATTCTTTTTGATATTTTAACCATAAAATCCATAAAGCTATGGTAAAACTTTGCGATCGCAGCGCCCCCTGAAGATATTAACCGATTTTTCTCAAATTTTGCACAAAAGCTAACTATCACCAAAGACAACTTTTGGCAACTATTAGAAGTTGATCTGAAAAACTTTTTATTTTTCGCCCCACCCTAATGTACGCCTAAAGATATTCGTCGTCTTGCCTACGAGTGTGCCTTTAAGTTTGAGATCAAAATGCCAGTCAACTGGTCCCAAAACAAAATGGCAGGAAAGGATTGGCTCACTAAATTCTTGGCTAGAAACCCAGAATTATCTATCAGGAAACCTGAACCTACTAGTATCGGTAGAGCTACATCTTTCAATGCCGAAAATGTTAAATTATTTTTTGAAAAATTGACTGAAGTAATGGCAAAATATAATTTTACTGCTTCTCAAATATGGAACGTGGACAAGACTGGAGTGTCCACAGTATCGAAACCTAATAAAATTATAGCTGGGAAAGGGAAAAAAAAATGTTGGTGCAATGTCTTCAGGAGAACGAGGCACTAATGTAACAGTGGTAACTGCTGTGTCGGCATCCGGCAATACGATTCCCCCTCCCCCTTTCGGTTGGAACTGGTCAATCTGATACAAAAGGTTCAATTGTTACTTGTCAACCTAGTGCAACCGTTGTTGCATCTACGTGTCAAAATAATCAAAATAAAGAAAAAAAAAGGTTCCTGCTAAAGTACCAGGAAAATTTTCTCCTGAAGTTGTTCGGCCGTATCCCAAAGCTGGAGAAAGGAAAGTGAGTAGAGCTGGCAGGAAAAGAAAAGCGGCCATTTTGACAGACACGCCAGTGAAAAAATCATTGGAAGAAGAACAATCAAAGAAAAAACCCAAGAAGATGAAAATCCCGAAGTTAAAATTAATAAAAAAAGAAAAGAATCTCAGGGAAAAAATCTGCAAACAGAAGACGACGAGTATGTCTGTCTACTTTGTTGACCAAATTTTTGGTTGTGTAAATTGTGATAGTGGCAGCAATTATTAATAAATTTCGATTATTAATTATCTAGCACTATTTTTCATCTTATAATTAGTCACAATTTATATTTGCTTCAAAAATATTTTAAAAACTTCAAGATAAAAAGAGTAATAACATTACAAAGATTATAAGTGTAATAATAATCAAAGTAATAATCTTAATAATAATATAAATATGTTAGAATGATAAAAAAAATAAATATTTGCTAGTTCAATAAAAGTTTATTTCATATTCATCTCATTTTACAGAGCCGATCCGTCTTTTTTTGCTATTGCTCAACTAACCCCGCACCTTGCTCAACTTGCCCCGCTAGTGGGGCAGGTTGAGCAATTTTGGGTGCTCGCGCTTTTCTGTGAATAACTCCTAAACTTGCACTCGGATCGTTTTTGTGTCAACAGACCATTTGTAGGGGACGAAATGACAAATCGATTGGTATATAGCGGAAAGGGAATCCAATGCATAGTTTTCAAGTTATGGTAGATCTTAGCAAAAGTTCCTCAACTAGCCCCTCCCTACCCTATTTAGCTTCCCAAGACCTGAATGCTGAGGAGCTAGGACCAATAAAAAAAATGCGCTTCAAAATGGCGGATCAGCTTCAGCTGTGTGAAACGAATTGCTATGTTTAGGCTAAACCGTTACGGGCAGCCTTTTAGAACTCCCCTCCTCCTTTTTTTTCTTTCTTTTTGGGGTATTCTATATGCGTGTGATTTGTGCCAAAAAGCTGAAATTTGCATAGGTTAGTTTCAAAGACTTGTCTTCTTCTCTCTAAACTGTCCTCCGAATCAGAGAAGGATAGGTGGGAGCGGGAACTATCAGGTCATGTGACATGGGATGACTCTATGGTTTTTTATTTTTTTGCAACAATTTTACGTACATTTGCATTTCTTTTTACTTGAGAAAAGCACCTCATCCCTTAGTTTCCGTTAAATTTCAAAATTAACCATAAAAATGCTTTGCCTCATATTTCTTAAAAAAATTAAATAATTTCGTTGCAATGGTAAAAAAATAATAACTGATAGAGATTAGATAATTTGTAAGAAGAGAAACAAAATATTTAACGAGTTTCAAAGATTTTCTCCGGTTTGAACATTTTTTGCTTTTTTGGATCGCGATTTTTTTTTTCCTTTTCAGTTTGGAACTTAACATTAATAAAGAAAGCGATCAATCAAAATTAAAAAGTTGGTATTGTTCCCCTTTTGTTTTCTGTAGTGCATCACTGCAAAAACAGACAAAATAATTCTACTACACTAATTACCTGTAAAATTTTCACGTAAAATGAGTCTGCTTACTTCTTTCCAGGTTGAGATTGATAATCTCATCACGATTTCGCACAATTTAGAGACTGCCAAACGGACTCTATTTTGGAAGTCAGAAATAGAGTTGTTCCACGCTCCCCAGGAAAAAAAATGACACCCTTTCGACCTGTCCATAATTCTCTCCCCGGAATTCGATCAGCTGCTAATTAACAGGTTGGAGGGTGAATGCTGTCCCATCTGAAAAGCCGAGCAAAGGGCGTCATTAAATCATTTCGCTCCCAGACAGTTGGGGTGCCACACATCGACTCTTCACCATTAACATCGCCCTCGGAGCATTTATTACGCGCTCCATGTCGGCCCTTCAAGCTCAACGTCACGTTTAGATCTTTCAATTAAAATGTTTCAAAATATTGGAATCGTTTCGTCAAGTGCAGTGTTTTCGTGCTGCACGTAACATGTTACGTAAAAGCTCAAAGAGAGAAAAAAAAATGATGTACCACAAACCGAACCCTTGTTGTCTTTTGCATAAGCGAGCCTAAATCGAAAATGTTTGTCTTCTGTAGAAGTTTTGGACCCATCAAAAATGCAGCAAGCTTTTTAGAGTTTCTGTTTCAAAATACTGGAATCATTTTTTCCTGTGCAGTGTTTTCATGTTGCACCTAACTCGTTACGTGATGCCCTAAGAGAAAACAAAATATTATGGAACGCAGGCCAAACACGTACTGTTTTGCGTATAAACGAACCACAATCGGAAGTTGTTTCCCGTGGAAATTTTGGAATACATCAACAACTGAGCGAGTTTTGTGGTGTTTGCAGAAAGTAAGGGTACCATAAACACTCCTCATTATTAAAATTTCTCCTGTGGCTTGTATTAAAGGTCGACGTGTTGCACTTAATGTGCAACATGTCGACCTTTCAAGCTTAACCTAGTGTTTGGATGCGTCAATTAAGACTGTTTCAAAACATTGGAATCATTTCGTCAAACGCAATCTTTTCATGATGCACCCAATAGACTGCGTAATATTTGAAGCGATGAAACTTTTGATGCGCCACAGTCCTAACTCCTGTTGTCCTTTCACATAAACGAACGCAATCGGAGTTCGGAAATATATTTTCCGCAGAAATTTTAAACTCGCCAAAAATAGAGAAACTTTTTTGGTGCATCAATTCAGTTTGGCCACACACACATAGGTTCTTCCACACACACATAGGTTCTTCCACACACACATAGGTTCTTCCACACACACATAGGTTCTTCCACACACACATAGGTTCTTCCACATACACATAGGTTCTTCATTATTCAAATTATTATCAGGACATTAATACGTGCACCCTTTCAATCTTAACTTCAAGTTTAGATCTTTCAATTAATATAGTTTCATATCTCGCCAACTGCAATGTTTTCCTGTAACATGTAATACGTTGTGTAACACTCAAAGAAAAGAGAATATTGATGCACCACAGTCCAAACTCCTCCTGTTTTTTATATTAACGAACTTAATCAGAAATTTGTTTTCTACAGAAATTTTGGTACTTCTCAAGATGTAGTGCAAAATTTTCGGTATCCAGTCGTATCTTATAACTTATTAACCTCATAAAATTTAAAGAACTAAAAGTTGGAGGTAAGGATGAACCTTTACGCCCCTCCCTTATCACCATGCATGATTCAGAACTATACCCCATTAAAAACAAATGGGGTCTAGATTCTGATTCGTTTTAAATTCCTCTTCCACTGCATCTTAAATGTAAATATTTTTTCACTAAAAATTTAATTTGCGATTTAAATATACCATGCTAACTTACTAAAAACTAAAAAAATGTTTGACTTTGCTGAAAATAAAAGCAATGATCATAAAAATAATAATTTCCTGTTTTATGTAATACAACTTTTACAAAGACAGATCATCATTTTACTTAAATTTCCTCATCACATTAAAGCAAGTTTTAGTCAGTTTTTTATTTCGACAATTGTTTTTCCTTGTTAGATTTATCACATAATTAAAATCAGCGTCTCATGTGAGACAAAAGAATTACCCTTAATAATCTACTGTTAGGACATTTGAAACCATTATTTTGACCACGTTTTCGGGGAGTTGTAAAAACATCTGTAGCATTCTGATGTTTTTTTTTTTTTTTTTTTTTTTTGTGCCTAAAAGACTTCAAAAGTTGTTCTTGGAAATTACATTACCACGGTCATTCTGATTAAATGGAAGAAAATCAAAAAGGATCAGTTATTGGAAAAAGTTCTTTCAGCAGCATACTTATAATGGTGACGTATAGAAAAAACACAGGTTGAATGAAAGTTGACCAAAACTATTCTTGTTTGTGACAATTGTTACTTCCTTGTGCAAAGTACAGGAAGCATTGTACTAACATAAAAAAACATTCCAAACGAATTTCGATTTAAATTTCCGTTCTGATCACAGTTGAGTCAATTTGTACTAGTTCTTTTTCTTTATGTCCTTATTTTTCCCATTTCCAATTTCGAAACGTTTTGTCAAGACGAGCACTTAAGTATGCTTACATATATGTATGTGAGCAGTCAACCTTCTCCCATAACTCAAAAAGAGTTAGCCGTAGGAATTTGAAATGTCGTATGTTAGACCTATATTGCTTCCAGTTGTGCACCTTTTTTTTTCCAAGTTCCCATACCAAATCAATACATCTTGACTGAATCAGGAGTTGTTAGACTCTTAATGTGGATTAAAAAAACGAGCTCTTCAAGCTCATCCAATCGGCTCAACCACGTATAATGGTAGGTACGGGACCCTGGAGTGTAATACAGTGTGCACCTTCTTTTTTTAGTTGTAATTGGCTATATTCCGGCAGGTTATAATCTCTTAGGTAATAGTGTTTGTCAATAGTATTAGGTTGGTATTAAGTAAAAAATTGTGCGTCTCCTATCCCGGGCGGTTGAGTTAATGATGGTTGATGTCGTCATTGCTAGTATCCGTAGAACAATTCCATATACGATCGGCTATCTATTAGAATGCATAGTGTCCTTTGAATCGAATCCAATGTTCTGAACAGGTGCTTTATTTGTTTTCCGTATTAATTCAAATTTATAACTTGTTTTTTGTATGAAGTTAAGAGTTTCATAACGTCCGTGTCTGGAACTCTAAGCGTGTCAAAATAAGAAATTTTTAAATTCGACTACACTGTTAAAACTACAGTGTGCACAAAGCACCTTTATGGGTGAAACGTTTTAGCACCAGCGGCACCCCGTGAGGGGTGCCTTTTGACTCCCTATGGCACTCTTGAAGGTGCCATTTGGTTCCATGTGGTACCCTATGAGTGTGGGGGTGAGTCGAGTCCCCATGGGGTGAGTCGAGTGACACCCCTCAGGGGTGTCACTCGACTGGTGATACAACGTTTCTTTTGGTGATACAATATGATGGTTTTTTGGCTTAGCAACGGACGTATATGGGTGATTCTACGGTCAATGCGTTTTTTGTGTCTCCAAAGAAAATATAATCTGTTTGATTTCACACTTATTATACCACTAGTAGTCGCTATTTTTATGATTATTGTGGTAACGGCCAGATGAAATTTCAATTTTTGGGGGGTTTATCGATACCAGGGGAAAATGCGTTGCCAGGGGAGTGACACTATTGGTAGGATTCTGGTTTGATTTACTATTAATTTCACTTATTTTTCGGTGTAAAATCAGAGTATGGATTCATTTCTATAAGACCTGTTGTCAAAAAAAAATTTCGCGTTGTAATAAAATATAAAAAATCAATCTTGAAAACACGACATGTTGCATACAAGTCGCACCTCAGATCCCAAATAAAAATATTATTTACGTTCATTCAAATTGCTTTCACAGGGACAATTAAGATTTAAAATGAAATTAATTATGCTTATAATACAGTTTTAATGTATATTTACCCTTTTTTGGAACAAAACTGCCAGGGGAGTGACGCCAGAGAAGTGACAAAATCACACATTACCTATAAAAACAATATCACGCGTTCTTCTTACCAGAACTTCACGTAAACCGTGATGTCTGCACACAATAAGCATTACATTATACATACGCACACTTATGTAACGATGAAATATAAAAAGTTATACTTACCAGGGAAAATACTACAGCGACTGGCGTATTACGCTTTGAGGCACTTTCAACGAGAACCAATGCAATAATATTTGAATTTTTTTTAAACCACTTAGCTTGTTTTTCACTTTACTCAGTATTACACTGGTTATTCGCAGTCAAAGTCATCCTTTTGCATTTTTTATGCTAAATTTCAGTCTTTGAAGTTCGCCAGGTGAGGGTGACACTGTTGATATGGCCCGTTGAAAAGTGTATTTTTTTTAAATAATAATAAATATTTTTTCAATGTTTAATGATGAAATATGCTTCTCTGTTAATGTAAGTGTATGATTATGGTAGAAAACATTATGCCAAGTTAGCAAAAATTGAAAGTCGAACATGTTTGTATAAAAACTAGTATTTGAACAGGCCAGGGGAGTATACATTTATGACTATTTTTAGCTATAAATGCTAAAATAAAATAATTGTAGTGAATTAATTGGGTGGTCCACATAAAAGATAATAGTCTGTAATGCTTAAGCATACAAAAACATTAATAAACGCAGTTTTACACGAAGTTTTTCCATTGGCCGTCTGAATTCAAATAGCGTAGAATCACCCATATATCTTATGATACACGTATGCTACAGAGAAAAAAAATATATTATTTAAATATTTTTCTGGATTTTTGTTAAATTAAACTGCATTATAAAGAATAAAAGACCATGTACTTCATTAATTTCATGAAATAATACAATAATTTAACACAGCTCTTGCCTTTGTAAGCTGTTTTGTGAAAAAATGATACGTTACGTGGAATTACCCCTCGCTCTTTTCTACAAATTTTTAAAATTTGACTTTCAACTACACTCACCCTGTACTTTAAAATAGGTACATTCTGAATAAAATATATATTCAAATTTGAGTAGCTTCTGCAGATTCATCTGCTCCAACTGAAAGCACAATGGGCAGGCAGAATGTGTTAACTAGAGGTATCATTTCGCTTAAACACCGCATCACATACGTCTCGAGCTCTGAGGAGTAATGTGTCATAATTAGGAGCGATTTTTCACCGAGCCAGAAATCCTCCCTGCACCAGCACCAGACAGCCCCGTGTCAGAGGTCGAGCGATGGCTGAAGCGAGATGATTAAATGTGCACTCTTTCACCCCTCTGTGCCGAGCAGTTATCGATGACACCGTTCCCGTTCGAATGTCGAATTCGGATCGCCTGCCGATTTTGGGTTTCTGGGTTGGAAATTCCGAGGAATAACGCCAAGATCAGGCTGAACTTTAAATATAGGATGCATTATCGTAAAACACTTGGAGGTGTTGTGACTACACTGCAAAAATAAACTGTTGTTTTTACAGTATAATACTGACAGTCGAGGTTCCAATTTAAAACCGTAAAATGCGCAGAAATAAACTGTAAAACTAGTACATTTGCAGTTTCTTACTGTAGAATTAGAAATTTTTATTGCCGTTTATTGCCGTAGAATTTAGCTGTATCATACTGTAAAAACACCAGTGTAATGCTGGCAGTAGAGGTGCCAGTTTAAAACTGTAAAATGCACGGTAGTAAACTGTAAAATTAGCAATTTTGCAGTTTATGACCGTAAAAGTAGCAATTTTACAGTTTAGCACTGTAAATGTAGAAATTTTACTGCTTATTACTGTAAAATTAGCAATTTTTAGTTTATTACTATAAAATTAGATTTATTCTACTGTAAAAATAACATTCAGGGTAGATCTTCTCGGAGGTTTTATTAATGTACAGAGTGTTCCATCAAGACAGGATAAACTCTGCACAACCAAATCTGTTTTTGGAGATATCTGACGAACTTGAGTTGACAAGGTCCAGTAATTAACGAAGAAATAGACTGCGTTGCTCGTCCCCATGGTGCGTGTACTTTCGCGGATTTCTGCTAGAAAATGTACAGTCAATTATTCTACGTATCGCTCAATGAACGAAGGACATTTTGAACATTTTATTGTTTAAAATTATGCAAATACCGAAGTTCATGTTTAGAATAAATTTCTCTTTTTATTTGCCCTTTTTTTGGATAAACCTGATATTCCATCATATATTTTTCGTAAATTTTTTCTCGAAAACTATAGCTCGTAGGAATAGTTTTTTTTGGGGGGAGGGGGGGAGGGCATTTTTTATAGTTCCAAACTGCGAATCTCTGCAATAATTTACATGGTTTTGATTGGATATCAGGTATATCTATATGCTAGAATAATTACAGTGAATGGGATTAATACATCTGTAATCAATGTTATCATTCAACAATATATTAATTGCGAATTCAATATTAAATGAATTTGTCACCAAACCACAGCATGAGTTTAAAAAAAAAACCTTGTAAAACCCCGCTCTTCAAAGGGCTCACATCTGCTCTGGATGAAAACAGACTTACTTTTAGCATCCAACTTCACCAAGTGGCGCATTATTTCTACAGCCTTCGGGACTGGCGCGTGTATTGACTGTATTTTCGAATATCTAGACCGGGGTGTAATCACAGTTAACGCCCTAAATGTGATTATTTATTCGTCCCGAGAAGGATGAGCCGTTGAGTTCAGACCTACTTATCATCGAATCCGGCTCGGCAGCTTGGTGGTTAAAACTGATTCTCAAATCAAATCATGTAGTTCGTCGACAAACAAAATAAACAAAACTTAAACAGAGCAAAATCTAGTTCAGTTTAAAAGTGTTTTTGCAGTACTTTACCTTCCCCTTACACCTTTGTTGCAGTACTTTAGGGCAGTTACATGGTAACAGACGGCTGAGTTTTTGCGCAAAATACCCACACTGAGAATTTTAATATGTTATATCCTTGTTTTATTGCATCATCTTTACAAAAAACATAGACTCTTCTTCCATTTAATGTAATTACATTTTGAAGATTTCAAGAATCAGTATTTAGCTAATGTGTTTTCAGTCAGCAATTGACGCATCTCATCAAGTAGTGTTTTATAGAAAACCTTAAAAGGTGTAATTGGCAGTACACAAAAGCAGATAACATACTCTTCATAAAGTTCATGCAATGAGTCAAGGTCAAGGATCTAACATATTTGAAGCCAATTTACGGTGTTTTGTTCAACTATTGATACGTCTGCTAAAGTTGAAATGCTCTTCGGCAGTTTAATTTCATGAACTGTTTACAGTTTCTAGAAAATGCATATCTAACAACTCCCAACTAGGAACTGCAGAGCAATTTATCAAAAGGTAACCTATCTTTTCAGATTTTAGAAAAACTCGAGTTTTGGCATTTTCTTTATTGTTACGAGTTCGTCGCACCTTTAAACTTTCTTAAATGATGACTGAAATCTTGATGAAAACACAATGAATTTATTTATAGGTATTTACACTTATTTACAGTAGATCGGGTAGCAATTGTTAAACATCTAAATCAGGTACAAATCAATAATCACAGTTCCAGCCAACTGTAAACCACGTAATTAAAATCAGTATACGTGAAGTAGTAACAGCATAAACATTGCAGATTCGCAAAGCAAATATTACAAGCGCAAAGGCTTCCCAGCAGAAATAACTCTGATCTGACTAGCCGAAGCTAAGAACAATTCTCTCTAAAATTAAAATCCACGAATGTTCCTTTTTCCCCTTTTGAATTTCATTCACGGTTGAGGGGAATATATGCAAATGTTACAAGGGGGTTGTCCTTCAATACCAATTATACTTTTTAGTTATGCTCAAAATGACGCGATTTCTCGCCAGATGTGGTGCACTTAAGAGAAAACAACTTACATGTAAGGTTACAATAGAATAACGATAATTCGAAACAAGTAGTAATGGGATTAACAGAAAATTTGACAAATTCATCATAAAACAGTATAAAAATAACTACTATTTACAAGATTTGTAACAATATCTTTCAGTTGGCCTTAATCATACCCCCAACTCTCTAGATGTGTTTTTAAAGACCCTTTACGGCCTATTTATCTACTTTAAAGTACAGAAAGATTATATGCTAATTAAGACAGTGAGAAGCAAAAAGTTGTGAGTATCAAAACTAACAATTTACGTAGGGTTCGATCTTTTAGCTCGTTTCACTCAAAACTTGATTTTGTCCACTTATATCCCTTTGCTTCTCAATGCCTCAATTTACGTCGAATCAGGCGGTAAAAATATTTCTTAACATTTTAAGCTAATAAACTGCAATATCTTATACAATTTCAACAAAATGGTATAATGCACGACATTATTTGGTGCACCTACTTCATAAATTCGTTTAGAAATAGGATTAAGAAACATGCCATTTCATACTATACAGCAAACATTATAGTTTCATCTTTATCAATCTCTTAAATGAACCCTTTCCATGTTCGATTAACGTAACCAAAGAATGTATTAAGTATATAGAGCCTAAATGAAATGAGAGAGATGTATAAGTAGCTAATAGAAAAAAATCAGCTTTGCTGTTAGAGAAAGTAGGATCATTTAGTTCTTTGTGATTTTTTTTATTTTTTATTTTTTAAAGGTTACTGGATTCCTGGCATCAATGGTGGTTTCTACTGACAACATTATTGAATGCGAAATGTGTTTCACACGAAAATTTGTTTGATAATGGATTTGCACCAAGAAGCTATTGGAAAGAGACGACATTTTACATGCGTCAGGATAACACTGATATACAGGGTGCTTCTAAACTCTTGGGCAAAAATGTAAGGGGGCTTAGCAAACATCAAAACAAACAAGAATGTATAGGTACGTATGATTGCAAAAGCAATGCTAACGCGCCATATGCACACAAAGCCAGAATCTGACGGCTGTGAAACAGGTCACAAATTATTACACAGGGCGATTTTATACAATATTTTAGTTTTTAAGAAAGAACTTTAAAAGGTTTAAAATTTTGACTTGTTAGCTCAAATTAACGCGTCGCTACAACCTGTAGAATATTGGGATAGAAACAAACAGCAACAAATCCTTTTTTTTTCTTCTTTTGTTTGTTGGAGGAGTGGTAATAAAAAAGTTTTGAAAACGGTGTTTTTTGTTATCGTTGTCGTTACTGTCTTATGCCAGCTATGCTGGCAATTCGGATTGCGCTGCTTCACTTTTCCAACTGTACCGAATTTCGGTGTGAAGTCTGATTTCCACAGTTCAAGCATGCAATAATGATCCGTTTATAAGCTAGGCAACCTTTCACAATAAAACACATTCGCACAAAGAAAGAACAAGAACAGAAGAGGAAAAGTGCATCCAATCCCAAACCGGGATTCAAACCCGGAACTGCCCCACCACTCTCTGACCAGCAGACAAGGTAGTCGGCATGTGTCATCGTAAAAGATTCAAATTGGAAAATGTCGAATTTCACCGGAATTCACCGGACATTTTCTGCCAATGTTATTTTCAAGAAAATGTTTCCTTTTTTAAAGTTGCAGCTCACTGTGAATGTTTCCTTTTTATGTGCATCTCAGTTCTTTGCCTTTTTGACTAAGCACCAAGGATTCTGTGAATTTGACTCTAAATCCTTCTTTCTGGTTACGCCCTTGGAGAGGCCCAACCACCAACACTTACAATTTTGCATGCAAGCTTAGATGCGCTGTGCAGTGAGGAATCACCCGAACTTTCTGCATCCAAGAAAACACAAGTAAAACATTCCGCTCAAGTTAAAAATATTTTGATCGTATTTTCCAGATAATCTCTTCTCGCTCGTATTCAATCCATAAAACTCCATCCTTAAACTTCCGCGGCGCCCTTTGGGAGAACACACCCTCCCCAGTCCCACCCTCCCAATGTCCAGGCGTTGAAGTTCAACAATAAAACAAGGACGGGGCAGAAGTAGCGCGAAAATGAGACGATACCCTTCGAGGCTTTTTGTTGCTTTTTAATTCCAGAGAGCCCACGCTACGCTCGTCGGGAATATTAATGAGGGTAGATTTATGAGGAGCGAGTGGCCCTCATGCAAAAAATCGATTTAAAACGTGAAATTTATGTTTTCTTCATTTCTCCCAAAATATTCATGAAAGATAATTGAGCAGTGACTCTGTGAAATACCTGGAATGTTTTGTATTACATAGAAACCAGGCTCATTCATCTTTTCTTTTAATGTTTACTTTTAAAAATGGGTATTGCCTTGCTTGAGTTATCTTTTAATACATCTAGTTGAGCTCACGTATGCTTTTAGGTGCAAAAGCTTTGAGAAATTCTTCAAATTTAATTGTAAATAGAATAGGCGGAGTTATTTTTAGCAAAATTGGAGTACGTGATAATAATACTAGAAGGCGTTAATGAAAACTGTCTCTTCATAACTTTTTTTTTGCGTGGTGTCCTATTTTCAACTTGATTTTAAAGCAGACAGCATGATGATGCATTAATTTTGAAATTGTTTTGAGATAGCGATGATTTAAGCGAAAGTTAAGTCAGTGTTTCAAGCATAATGTAAAAATATAAATTAAAAATGTTTTCCTAATTGTCTTTTGAAATAACCCAAACAAAATTGCCAAAAGATCAACATATCAATATGATTAAAATGCCGAAGGGAAAATTTTCTCCGTCAAAGAGGCGGAAAGAAAAATAAAAAAAAATCCCGCACGAAAAGTTGATAAAGTAAAAGGCTGATAAAATGCAAGTTTAATGTAACAAATCATGTAGTTTTTCGAAATTTTGCTCCTTTGCTGACAAAATCTATGTATTTCGTAGGCTCAACTCATGATAGCAAGAGAATTTTTAAGATTCATCTTTGTTTTAAAAAATATTGAAGATGAAAATAATAAACTCCAATATTTCAAATAGTATATTGGACTATATCCTTATGAAAAGATCGAATAGTTTTATGCGAGAAAATTAGATTTTTAAAAAATCTGAAACCCAATTTTATGGCAAACTACTAGGGAAAACAACGCGTCAAAAAATTCTGGGTGAAGAAATATTAATGATTGCTGCCATCAGATGTTGCAATATGGGATCTCTGTACAGTTTGTGCTCTTTTTACGATAACAGATGCCGGTGCCATATCCATAATCAGGCCAAAAATTTTGCTTTGATTTTTTACCTTAAACCTCAAGAGAAATTTTTCCCAACATTTCCCCTTGGACAGCAAACACGAAACAAATGTTTTGCATATGCTGCAACGTAAAATTTAATTTAAAGAGGTAATGAATTATTAATGTCACTGAATTCATCTTACAATCATACCTTTTCATGGCCACAACAAACAGCATTTATTTGAGAAAAAATAAAAAGTGCATATTTAGTAGTGATGCACCGATTATATCCGCAGAAAAACGTATTTCTGCGGATACGGATCTCTTTTACTTCTTTTTTTCTTTCTTTTCTTTTTTTTGCATTCAATTCCGAGTTCCATTGATATCCAACCCCTACTTTGCTATCCTAATCGCGAGCTTGTTTTGAATGAGGCGTAGTCGATAGAAAAAATTCAGACGGAGATATAGCTTGTATTATTCTTTTTCGATATTCGATCGGTTACGTTGTTCTTATCCACAACTGCATTCTTAACTGACTTTCCTATCAAAGATATAAAATATAAATTACTATTACTTTCAACCTTAGAAACTGAAGTAAGTCTCACAACAGCTGCAGCTAGTACAGAACAGCATACAACTGCTATAAAATAATATTGTAATAGTTCTGAAGAGTCCAAGGCTAATTTGTTAAATAATGATGATGATTAGGAGGAATTTCGTAATCAAAAATCAAATACGAAAGCTGATATGATCATAGAATATATCAGAGAGAAAAGGTTATCAAGAAACCAAGAATCCTCTTACAAGTATTGGTAGGTAAACATTAAAAAATTTGGAGCTCTCAGTCACATCGCTTGCACATACTTATAGTCTTCTGCAACAAGAGTTCCAGGTGAGTAATTTTTCAGTCCAGCAGGAATTGTTTATGATCCTCATTGGAATAGTCGTTTGGGGACAAAGCTGAGAAGTTAGTGTTTGTGAAGTTCAATTGACTACTTCTTAATTTGTTTTATGACTTATAATTTTATTTTTAATCCTGAAAATGTGATTGTTTCATCTAATATTAAAATTAACTGTATATTTGTTAGAGTTATTATTTTGATAAAAAATATCAGGAAGATTTGAGTTTCAATCTTATTATAAAGAAAACTTAAATAATACCTAACATTTTTATTTAATTTTCTTTACTTTGTTACTTAATTAATACATATAAAGCATAAATAGTTTTTTTTTAAATAAATTAATAGTATTTCACTGTAATTTCAAATACGCATTGAAATTTAATGATGCAAAAGATCCGTTTAAGATCCTCCAAAAAAATAACAGATCCGTATACGGATTTGTTTTTTTTCTGCGTATATCTGGCACATCACTAATTTTTAGCAACAACGTAATAGTGTATTAAAGATTTAAAGATCATACAAGGTAATTTTAAAAAAAAATAGTGGGGTTTCTCAGACTATCGAATTGGAAATATTGGACTTACAGTTTTCTGATAGAGCTTGAATGAAACAGTGGGTTGTAATGCTTCAATTGGCTACCGCTGAATGTCTGTGTGTGTGTTGAATCTCTCTCTCTGTGTGTGTGCGTGTGTGTGTGTAACACTTGTGATTGATAAATTAAGTGAATCAAAATGACAATTAAGGGAGAGGTGAGTACGCTCGCTCGCTATGCTTGACCTCCTAAAGTAACCTGACCTCACACCATATGTGATTCTTTTTCTTGTAGGAATATGTACATAATACTGTGTTTATGCCCTCTTACCTGCTAACCTTGACGAAATTAAAAATTGCATCACTGCAGCAATTGCTTCTGTGACTGCGTACTTGCTGCGAGGTACAGGAGTTTGAGTACATTAGTGATGTCGTTCAAGCGTCAGGAGGAGGGCACATAGAATGTTTTAAGAGGAGTTAAGTATGTACAAAAAATATGGCTCTTGAACCATTTTTGCTCTAAGAAATACATATGGTTTAAACCGCGCTCATCTTTTTGAACCACTCTGTACTCTTATATTTTCCAACAAATATAAACAATACACGGAAAGTTATAGAAATACAAAAAACCCTCACTAAACAGGTTTTAAAATATTCAAAAATACATTTGCAAGTTGAAAAAGAAGTAACGGAAAAAAGAAATAAGTCCGATTACATCAAAAATTAGATTCATCAAAATTAAGATTGAATTTGATCAAAAATTCTCGAGAAAATTCAAACTATGTTGTTTATTACTTGTTCCCAGTCTTAAATCACGCAATAAACTATCGTATCTTCTTCTTTTCTATAAAGTCCTTAATAATTTAATTGATATATCTCCAATCCGATATTGTTAATTCCATCCAATTTGCTGTCCCAAATAGGACTCTTAGGAGTCATTCATGTTTTAAAAATATTTTCACCAAAATTAACTATGTTGATAATGTTTTCCTTTTTTAATTTTACAAACTTTTTAACACTTACTGTCGTGATTCAGATAGTTTCAACATGTTATTTTAAAACTTTAAGTCTGGATATTTTAATATTTTAATTATACTTTGTTTTAATTGTTTCATTTATGTTATTTGCCTCTATAATTGGATTTTTCTGTAGTGTACAATACTTTTTAAATAAATAAATAAATAAATTACATTGCGAAGAGTTGCACAGCATTTCGTGAGAAACTACTAATTAAATTGAATATAATCAATGAACCGTAAAATAATTTTACTATTTGTTGTCAAACTGTTTAGATAATGCACTTGGTCAAAAAATAAGATCCGCAAAGATTTTTCTCAAGTCCAGAGGAAAACAAAACCAAAAACTTTCTACTGATGCGATATTTTTATTTAATTCTCTGAAAAACAAATAAAGGAAACAAGTTTAAACGAGAAAATCGATTAGGTACGGAAACATTAGGAATAAGGAAAAAGATAATTTATTTTTGGCTACATTGAACATAATTGTATGTAATGGTATGTAACGGATGTAGTACGCGTTTAATAGCACGAAATTAAAATCGGCAAAATTTCAAAAATGCGTTGAAGCAATTTTCTTTGCTTTGCTTTCTTTTCTTCTTTTTCAATTTTCTCCGAGGACGTTGACTTCCAAGACTATATCATACCTGTTAATCTAAAAAACGTAACAAAACAGTGTTTCAAACCTGTATCACTTACTTCATTGTTTAAATAGAGCAATGTCATTGCCTCAAAAATAACATTTCATAAAATGTTGAAAATACAAAAACAAAAACATAAGATGCTAATGTAAGCAACACTTTCCAAAAAAGAAATCTAAGGTAGAAAAATAATTTAATTATATTTTTTAAAAAAACTTTAAAAATAGGCTTTTCGAGTTACTCAAACTGAAAAGAGTTGTTTAGTCAAACTTTTTTCGTATGTAATTTATCGAAATTCAACTGAAGATCTGAAATCGCTCTGAGAAATTTTTAAAAGATAAAGTCACGTTGTTTACAAATGCGAGTATAAAAGTAATGTACTTAATACTATCATTAATGCTAAAGGTAAAACTATCATTCACGATAATATAATTGGCTTCGTTGTGATTTTTAAAACTGTTGAATATCCGCTAAGTTTACATGCTTTTATAATGCATCAACATGTAATATAGTTTAGCCTTAATAATATTATAAATATATTTCTTTTATGTTTGCAAAGGACGGGGATTTTATATTTTATTCAGAGTTACATACATACATACAAACAAACAAACCTACCATGTAAAACTAATAAAAGCGTATTAATAAGCTTAATTGAAAAAGAAGCATAAAGCAAAATATGACGGATGATCGAAACATTCATGTGGCTCCCGTTCATTAAGAAACATCCAGCCTTTAGTAGAGGATGCTAGCCGCCTTCGGCGGCCGCTTCTTTTTTAATTGAAATTTTCAACGTGAGATATTATGACAATATAATTCACTGACTGGCAATTTTAATTAAAATTTGAGCAAGTATTATATGCATTTACTACATATTTTTACAAACTTACTCATTTGAATTACACAGATAATGCCCATTAAGTATGATATCTGAATTTTTTCACATCTGTAATATTCGTATCAGATAGTCTAAAAAAAATTTACTAATCTGTAGTTAAAATACATTATTAATTTTATTATAAAGATACATTTTTTTATTATTTTGCTATTTTGAGGATAATTTTTGAACAACAGCGATGCAGACGATTTAATTTCTGGTAGAAATTAATTACTTATTTATATTTTAAAGCACATTTATTTATTTTCTATTGATGGCATGAGGGGAAGACAAAAATCTGATTTGATCTATGTTTATCAAAAGAAAAAACCTACTTTGTTTTTATTGATAAATTGTGCTTAATTTGATATGCTTTTTTAAATTCTTTTTTTTTAATACTATTTTAAAAAAATTCTTTACGAAAAACAATACATACTTAGCATTGTTTAAACAGTGTCTACGACTTCATTTGCTCGTTTTTTTTTCTTTTTATTTCTCTGATAGAGAGGCATATTTTGTTCCTAAAAATCATTTTTTAATGCTAAAAAGATATGTTTAGCATAAGTTGTAATCTTAGCTAATTAAGAGAATATTGATCATATGCTAAAAAGTCAATGTTTATGTACAGAAAATAGGCTCGATCACATTTGAGCGGAACTTCCAGTTTAAAGTCTTTAATTGTCGTCTGATGTACCATTTGAGTCTAAACCTCAAAGAACATTTTTTTAAATTCAGTTTTCAAATTGACTGCCCTTGGGTATCATGAAAACAAGCCTTTACTAGGGCGCGATATTTAACCCCTTTTTTTATTATCCCGCATTAACATTTGCGAAAAAGTTTTGAACTATGAGAGTACGAAATTATAAAAACAGTGCATCAAGTAACGCATAAGAGAAGTATAACCGAGGTTTTTCAGCCTGCAAAAACTTTTTTACTATTGAAATAATTAGGACTGAAGCGGGTCTTAGGGAAAATCACGTATTGCTGTACGTTGAGGAGCATGAACAAGAAATATATACACAGTGACAGAACTATATACCGTAATACGATTGAAACATGCAATACACCGCCAACTGATCCATCGATCGAAATGACCGAGTTGGCGGTGTATTTCATGTTCTTGTCTTAGCCCTTGCTTAGGGGCGGTTACTCACTTCTTTATGTGATTGAAAGTATTTACTAATGCCTTATATAACATAAAACATACTTCGAAAATCACACTTGTTACAAAAAAAGAAAAGGCAGAAAAGAAAAATATATCTTTTTTCCGAAACAAATTGCATCGATGCGTTAGAAAACAAGTCATCTGCTTTTCACAAATGACTAGTTTTCGGACTCATCGATTCAATCAAAGCATTAGTAAGTTGATGTGTGGTATAATTTAGTCTTATTTCGATTTAATGTTTTTATGACGCATTGACCTTTTTACTAAATCACTTTGTTTACGGGAAAGAGTTGCCAAGCACTCAGAAACGGTTCTACTAAAACACCTTACGTTCATTACACCAAACTAAGTATCAACTCCACTGTCCGACTCCAAATAGCAATTTGTATCAAAACAAGCATTACTCAGAATTAATTATTTATTTATTATTTCCAGGCTTCTCTCGGAATCTTCCATTCCAACTCATCCCTCAATCCTTCATCCTATTGGTCAAAAAGTTGCCCAAAGCAGCAAGGACCATTGGCGAACTGCTCATCCAAGGCATGAATGGGAGCAAAGGTTGGCGAACCCTTCGTTTCTAGGTCTCGAACCCCCGACGCACAAGGTCTGGGTTAACGCTGATGACCACGTTGACCTATCGGTTGACTCCGAAGAACGGGAACATCGGCGAGAGGGGAGCAAAAGGGTTGTCCCACTTACGCAGCCGCACTAACGACTTCCTAATCTGTTCTTGCTGAATTTTTGCAAGGAGAAATATGAATTTTGGAAGGGAATATTTATTGCATCGGTTTTGATGAATGATGCATGGATAAAAATCGAATAGGAAATGGATTCTGCTGGCTCGTTACTTTTGGAGACGAGACTCATGAATAAAATCAAACTGGAGGTACCATTAATCATAATGAAACGAACAGATTGTAGTGCATTTCGAATTCGAAGCATGTTGGAGTCGAGTAAATTAAATGGAGATTGAAGTTCGTCAAGAAATTTTTCCAGATTACCTATTTGTAGCAGACTTTTTCAATGTCTTCAATGTCAAGGTGAACAGACTTGACCAAGTATCTAAGGCACAAATTTGCAATCAAAACTGAACAGTCGTTTGTCTCTCGATATTATAAGAACATGTCAGCAGAAGAGAAGCAAATGAATAAGACACCATTTTTTCTAAAGTTAAAAGATGAATTCGGGAATACTCACTTATCACACCGAATTGATGATTGTTGCATGGATTACAATTGATTGGAATTGATTCGCACAGCTTATGCGGCCACGAGACTCATGAATAAAATAAAACTGGATGGGTCATTAATCATAATGAAACAAACGAATTGTAGAACTTTGTATTCGAAACATGTTGGAGTTGAGTAAATTAGATGGAGATCGAAGTTCTTCGAGAATTTTTGATAGAATACCTATTTAGGAGCCTGTTTCAATGTCAAGGCGAATAAACTTGACCACATAAGTAAGGCACAAATTTGCAATGAAAATTGAACACTCGTTTGTCTCTCGGTGCTAATGAACCCCATCAACAGGTGCGAAGAAAATTGAGTTATGTGACAGCAATTTATCTCTTAAGTGAAAAAGATGAATTTAGAAATGCATAACTACTGCACCGGATTGATGAATGATGTCGAATGGATCGGAACTGATTGCAATCGATTCTCATTAGGTATGCACCGACGATACTAATGAATAAAATCGAACTAGAGAGATCATAGGTCATTAATAAAGCAAACAAATTGTAACATTTTGAAAAGCAAACATGTTTCACTCAAATTAGTTGATAATGATGGAAGAGCTTCAAAAAAATTGCTGGAGCTCTCTTTTTTTCTTCATGGAGAAGGTGGATAAAAATTATAGTTTTCGTATTTTTACTTCTTACTTGACGCGTGTTTGGCAGAAAATTTAATGTTCTATTATTTCGCAGTGAAAATTTTCATTAATTCAACGAAAATCTATTATATGTGTGTGTGAATTCGCAACTTTTCCCATTTATTCATTTATTTATTTTCATTTTTTTTTTCTCAAATAAAAGGGAGTTTTTTTCCAGAAAAACAGTACCCGAACGAACATTTCTGTGCGTTTCAGAACTAATTAACTTATTGGTATGTTTTTAAATTACGAATTTCTGCACACATTAGTTGTGCACCATGTAAAATCACCAATGCTAAAAATAAGTCATTATTTTATATCAACAAAAACATAACCACAGAAAAGTTAGTATTAAAAAACAGGTCGTTTCAAAACTTTTGAGGGCTGCTGTATACGTACAAGGCCTGTATTTTTGCAACCGTTAGTCATAGATGCATACTTCTATCAACAAAAGTGGTCAAAATGTGGTGCAGAGTTAAGATATTGAAAGTTTGAAGCAGGAAAGAAAATTAGTGAAAAAACACAAATTAAATTAAATTTTGTTTTTGTAAAATAGCAATGAAATAAGAATAAGAATACTCATAAATGAATAACAATAACAAACCGTAAAATTTTTCCACTAACTAAAACTTTAGTAAATTTATGAAGGAAGCTATTATTTAAATATAATAAAATAATGCGAATAAATATTAGCAAAAATTATTTAATAGTAATAAATAAAATAAAAAGGAAATTTTAAAAATGAATCAAGAAATCCAAATTTTATTCACAAAAGTTTCGCTTTATTAGGTTTTGTATTATGTTCCTTCGTTTTTAGGAAATATAAGTTTTAGCAACAAAGCCATTTTTTATTTTCAACTCAAATTTCTAATTTTTTTTTTTTACCATACATGCTATTGACCGACGATTTTTACTTACAAATGAATTGAAAGTAAAAGACAACAAAAACGTAAAAAGAAAGGTTTAATTCGATTCTGAACAACAGATTGAACTCTACATGTTTCTAAAATACCAATTCTTCAAAAACAACAAGAGACTATCAGTGAGTTCCAGATTCAGAAGTTGCGTAGCAAGCACCGCCGTTTCTTTCATTCATCTCAATCGGAGCAATTGAAAAGTCTCTTCATCATTCAGATTCGTTACCACCCCCCCCTGCTGCCCCACCTCCTTCTCCAGCGATGCTGAGACCATCTCAACCCCCCAGTGGCTTATCTACCGAATCTGTTCAAGAAGCCGACAGCTTGTTGATGGATCACGAGAAAGCCAGTAAGGTAATCAAACTCGGTGCAAACGAGGTGTGCCACCGCATTCAGAGATTCCCTGACTTCTGTGGTAACGATTGCGTAAGTGGGAAGAATATTATTAGGCATTTTTCATTTCGTTCTGGATGAAACAGTGGCACTTTTCAATTTTTTATATGTTTCTGCCTTTATAGAATAGACCGACCAGTGAATGAACATCTCGCTTTTTTTTTCTTTATGAAAAAATAAGGATTTGAAGCATTTTTCCTAAATGAATCAGCAGAAGCTATTTCTACATATTTACAGAAAGAAAATGACTAGAAAATGCAGCATTTGTCAAATGGTTGGGGTGTGCATTCAATGGGTTTAGGAACTTTTTTTTTGTTTTTCCCCTCCATAAAAACTGATGCAGAACCATAAAAGCTCTCCGTTTTTTATTTATTTATTTATTTATTTATTTTACGTGTATCATTAAAAGTGTTCTTACTGTCATGTGTCAAATGCTACAAATTTTAAAGACACTTTGAATTTTTGAAATTGAAAATTCGCTTAAGTGTGCATTCATTGGTTAGTCTAACCTTTGTATGCAAGTGTGGATTCTTTAGAAAAAAATTTTCACCTGGAATGTGTAAAGAAAATGCTAGATTTTATAGAATGCAAACTCCTATAGAACATTACTTCAAAACGAATTTAATGTTGAATTCAAGAAAAAATTCCATGTT
Organism: Uloborus plumipes; assembly: GCA_038373865.1. Taxonomy (NCBI): domain Eukaryota; kingdom Metazoa; phylum Arthropoda; class Arachnida; order Araneae; family Uloboridae; genus Uloborus; species Uloborus plumipes. The sequence continues at coordinate 59,195 of JAXGGA010004024.1, read as the reverse complement.
ATCCAAAAAGAAAAGTAAATAAATACATTACGATATTTCAGTTTTTCTCTTTTTTTAATTTTTTTAATTAAGAGAAGAAAACTTATTTGATAACATTCACAAAAGTGCAGCACTAGCCTCTCTAGTTTTTTTTTTATTTATTCATTTTTCTTTAAACCTGCTATAGTCAAATTTTTACGAAAAAATTTGAAGATGCGCAAAGTTACCAACATGGATTAAAATTACCCTAATTGACTGTCATTTATTTATGTTTAATTTCAATGCTTTGGTTTTCTGAAAAGTTTTGCTTCACTTCATGCATGAACTTGCTTTATGTATTTAGTTTAACGTTAGACCTTTCATAAAATTTGTTATTCTTTGTTATACTTTTTGTTATCTTCCACAGATATACTTATCCTCCTCTCCAGACATCTTCGAATGTATTTGGATGTAAACAACAGAAATAAAATTATGAACTTAGTGACTCTGGTATCTGTGTCCATCTTTAATGTCAGAGGAGAAATTCGTATTTTTCTTGCAACAGCAAAAAATATTCCTGCCGGCTGTCTTGAAACCAGTGTTAACGATAACCAAAAGTATGTTAAGGAAACAACGTGAACCATCCTATCCAGGATATAAATTTCTCAATAACGGCCTCTAAGGAGGACTGGTTCACACTCAAAAATGGTGGATTATGCTCTTTTGCTTAAGGTTCTGTTAAAATGGGTGCGCCGCGAAATAAATTTCAAACTAATGATGCGTTTAACCTTCCTTAAAACGCAATAAAAAGTTCTTCTTTTGTATGATAGCATAGGAAACTAATATTTCTAGGCTGTCTTATTGAACATTTACCGTCATGTATAATTTCTTCAGTGTTTGGTAAAAAAGTAATCAAAACCCGTTTTCCTCCGTTTAAATTTTGCTCACCAGGAAATTGCTATTTCACGGTTATTACCGAGTCTGACAACTGAAGTGACAAGTTTCAAAAACAGTCAAATTACTAATTTAATGTGGTTTTCTGTGCAATAATGAATTAACTGCATATTTTTTTCATTATTAATGATTATTTCTCTATCCTGTTTTCTGTTACCACGTTATATCTACCTTATTTCTTCATCAAACTCCATGATTTACCCCTCATTTTAAAGCTTATCGCGTCGACTATTGACAGTAAATCATCGTCGTAAAAAAAAAAAAAAAGTGAAAGATCCGAAGGTCACACGAACAGAGGATTGACTACCGCACATACTAGGGAGTTTACTTTATATGCATATCGTTTTCCCTGTCATGCTCTATTTCATTCCTAAAAAGTTAGTGTTTGATGATATTTTCCCATAATGATCTACATGGTTTTCATATTTTTCCCTCCTCCAAAAAATGACTTTCACTTTATAAACATATTTGAAGGAGTTTTTCATCCCCATCCCTAGAAAATAAGTCCTTGATTACATTTCTGTACATTAGTAATTCATTTAATTTAATAGGTTAATATAATTTTCATAAAAGAAGTTAGTCATCCACCGGCTATAAATGGAATTGATCACGACATTATCTACAGATCCTACGCCGGATCTACGTTTTAAAAAAATATTCGAAACAATTGCAGTCACTTCTACACTACAGTAAAAAACACTATTTTCAGGCCATAGCCATCAGTTTTTCAAACTGTATGATTTTTTAACGTACACATTCAAAAAAAGGACCCAGCTCTACAGACACTATCCAAATGGCTGCTGCTCAATACAGACGTTAAAACTATCCCACTATGAATTAAAAAAATAGGTTCTAAAAAAAGAACTTCAGACAAGATAATTTCTTCAAATAATGTAAATAAATGAAAGGAAATTAATCAATAATAATTAAACAAACATCAAGGACGGATGCAAGGGAAGGGCGATGGCGGCAATCGCCCCTTTCTTGAGGGACTCACCACCAGTAAATTTGCAATATTGAAGTTTCAAAAAGGCGCTTTTAGATTATCTTTGGTTCTAGCAGAAGGGAGATTTAGGGTTCTCCTCAGTATGTGTTTCGCAATTGAAATCCAAAACATATAAGGTCAGCGTTTATAAACAAAGATGTGTAGTAAAGGATACGTAATAAAATCAGTTGCCCCTCCATTTAGGGACGTCATTTCAAGTTTTTCCAGGGGGGGGGGGCAAAGGGTCCAAACACAATGCAATTTCACCGGAAAATATTAAAAACCACGCCCACTTATATGTAAATACATTGATTTCTCAAAGGGGGGGGGGAATTTCCCAACAAATAAGGATAAAATTGGCTTGAAGTAGCCCATTTTTAATACTACAAATTAAACCATCTGTGCGGGCCCTCCATTTCAAGTTTTTCCGGGGGGGGGGGTCAAAGGGTGAAAACACGATACATTTCATCAGAAAACAACAAAAACCAAGCACACTTACATGCAAATACATCGATTTTAAAAGCCAGGGGGTGTCAATTGACACCCCCCCCCAATCCCTCTAAACGACGTGCTTGCATTTGTGTGTAACTGGGAGAAGCTCAAATTCAATCAATATACACTACCACACACAACTTCCATAGTCATCATTAAACAGTAAATAAACCAGCCATCAAGGAATGAAGAAAGACTACGAGACTTTGTATCTTTTATTTCCAGATACTTTCCATCGCTCTGTGTAGGCGGAGGTTAAAGCAGACTCTTTAGCTTTTGTTCTTTTCAATTGCATTTAAACCTCGCGAATGGATGGGAGTGCGCGATGGTAGCAAATCAAATTTGACGAATGCGAGCAGAAGAGATCGGCGTAAGAGAGGGTGCGTCTCTTTTCTCTGGGATCAACTCATGTCATTCTATAAGCAGTGGTATCATCTCCAAGCGTAAATTGCTCTATTTCACTGTTACTAAAAAGAAAGAACTTTACTTTTTTTGTACCGGAGTTTATTGTTGTTTATCCTCTTACCTCGGGGAGAAAGTTTAGTTAATGCAAAGAAAGATAATTTGAATGTTATTAAAAATTCTATCTCTCTTTACAAGCGTTTAGATTATTTTTTGCTAATTCCTCTATATTCCTATATACACTGATTGATAGAAAGATATAGATAGCCAAATAGAGGTGTGTGTATGCGTGTGGGTGCATAAAACGCACACTTTAAATTTACCTAACACGCAGGAAGGATTGGACCTATTTATTCACTTTATTGCATTATAATTATGAAGTCCTCTGACTATTGCTCTTTATCTCCCACTGTGTCTTTCTTGATCGCTACGGAACCAAAAAGTATTGTTTCATTTTGATTTGGAGCAAGTAGAGGGGAACAAACTAAGGGAATGTGGGGCAAAGAGAAATGATGAGATATTTCCTCTGTTTTTATCACCAAAACTATCTGATAATATTTAACTGTAATATTAACATATGTAGTTTATTCCAGCCAGGATAACGTTATCTCTGAAAGTCAAAGCATGTGATATTGCAAGCCATTTAAAAAAATTTATACTCATATTGTAGTAGTGTGTCGTAAGTCAGAAATGAATTTTGTTATCATAAAATGATTAAGTTCTAGTTATTAAGATTTAATTATCAACTGAGAACTACTGATATTTGGTGCAATATTTAGTTATATAAAACAAAAGTTGTTTTTTTTTAGGTTTTGTTCAATTAGTCTAGTGCGAAACTAGGAAAATATTTTACTTTTCACTTTGCCCCACTAAAAAAAGGAGGTGAGATTTTCCCAACATTTTTAAAATAAAATTTACTGCCAAAATTAACAAATAATGCTTCAATGTAAAATTTATTATAAAATACATTGTTCTCTTGTTATTTACTGTAATTTTCACAACAAATTTCCTATTTGTTCATTTTGAAAAAAAAAAAAAATATCTTATCTATTTCACTTTGGACCACATTTTCCTACAAACGTGTTTTAACATCTACTCACATATTTTCCTAAAACATTAATGTCACATTAATAGTTATGTTTCTAAAGTGAACTGCACCAAAAAAACTGGATTTAATTTTCTTCCTCCAATAATGGAAATTTTCTGGTCAAATTTTTGATCAATGAGTAAAAAAAGAATTAACGATTTGGCAGAAAAAGTTGACTTAAAACGTACATATATGCATCCAAATTTTTCTGGGCGATCGTTATAATTAAATTTCAACGAGTTCTGCATGAAAATTGAATTTTGTGGTCTATTAATTCAACAGAAAAGTCAAATATCAAATGCTTTGGGGGAAAATTCAGTTTTCATGACCATCAAGAAAGTAAAACTTGAAATATCCTTTCACTTCTTTCAGTACCTCGCTGAACATTATTGGCTTCGATTCAAAACAAGGTCAACTGCCAGCTGACGGCAACAAACGTGAGAGAAATAATACACATTACAACGTTGCCCAACAATTTTTTCGAACTTTGAGGAAAATGACAAAAATTAAAGAGTAATAAATATATATATGATCTTCACATTGAAAGGATAGTGTTTAGAAACATCATTGCAAACAAAATTTTTAAGGCAGAAGATTTTTTTTTATAAAGCGAATTTGGTTCAAAATAAACTGTAGGGTCGTCGAAGATTTTTTTTTTTTTTTTTTTCAAAATGATGTATTATCCTTTCTCGTGTGCTCTAAATACAAACTTTGCATTGATGAAGTGCAACAGCTAGTGAGTAAAATCGTATGCTATTTCCAAATTTAAAAAGATGTTTTTATGGACAACTTCATGCAGTTGGTGCTTGTTCGCTTGCACCATGCATGTTCGGGCCACTACTGCTGACTAATTCTTAGCTTTGAAATGCAATTCACTATGTAAAGGTCAATCACGTTTCGTAAAGTCAAAGAAAAAAAAAACAATTTCAAATTTAAATCACGAAGAGGATTGAGATGTTTTTCTAATTTTGTGTAAGAATCCTTGATCCCTAAACGATGGCGGTTTTCTTTGCAACAGAAAAACTTTATCAGTTTGGCAAACGACTCCACAGAGTGTTTTTCCATTTAACACTTTCTACCTTTTTATTTTGCATAAACATGTTGAAAAAATCTTCCATATTAAACTGAACACTTTCCAATCATTGAAAGAGGCAGAAATAATGTTTCACGAAGTTCTGACATATGCCATGAGTAGTACAGCTAATAACAAATATCATTCAGTCTGACACAAAGAAGGAAAGCCTGCGCAAAGAACAACGCAAAAGTGCGAATAGTTGGTAAATTGAGAAGCTTCGAACAAAAGTAAAAAAGGACGATTGTGAGAAAATGTTGCACATTACGGGTCCTTTTAAAGCTCTTTTGAGTTTTAGCAGTTGTAACGGAAAATGTTCCAATTATGAATCTGAGCATTTTGGTTTTGTAATTTATGGTATATACGCGGAGAAAAAATGCATTGAAACAAATTAAAGACTGCTGAACAGCTCCTCCGACAGTTAATGTTCTTAGTCGTTGCGAGCGAAATTTCTACAGGGACAAGCTGTTGTCCACGCCGACTGAATAGAGGTAAGTAATCCCAAATCTGTAAGAAATATTATGTTACTCTTCCTTGAAAAAATGTAGAAGTGGTAGCCTTCATAGCATTTCAATCAAATTTTTACAATCTCCAAAAATTATGAAAAAACTAGCTGCCAGGGCAGCTAGATTAGCTTCCTGCGGCACGCTGATGCATAACGTCCCCCCTCTCTAACTTTTACCTCATTCTGAAATTATATTATTTGATATAATTTAATGTTCATTCGATTTCAAGACATACCACGCACGTGGCCCGGCGTTGCACGGGCACTTCGTGCCCTGAAAGTAGTGAGAAAAAAAATTTAAAGAAATTACTCCCCGCCAAGGCGGCTCGCTTACAGGCGCTTCACGCCTTTACTTTTTTCCTATATAAAAAAATCATTCGAATTATTGAGATGCTTCACGCCTTCAAGATGGTGAGGAAAGTTTCAGTAAGTTCAGGTCGCTCAAAGAAAAAAAGCAGACATAGATACTCAGTTTTTAATATAAGTAGATGGCTCTTCAACAAATAAATGTTTCAAAATATTACCAGTAGCTAGCGATAAAAATTCTACGTAAGTGGTCCGCTTATGAGTTTCGTGTTTTATTTAGTTAAGCCTTCATTCAAAATTCTCATTATCATTGTTATTATACTGTTTCATAGCAACGACGGTTTGCAAGAATGGATTTCATATTTAATCATTTATTAGGCTTAATCGCTTTAAACTTGACTACTTATTAATTGATATCTTCGCTAATTAAAATCGTATAATTATATCAATTGAAACTAAAGAAGCTTGAAAAATTACCTATCTATCGGTACCTGGTTCGACTTTCAGTTCATTGGCGTTCAGGAGAAAGAAGCGTGACATAGAAAGATAGAAAGATAGTTAGAAAGATAGTTAGAAAGAAAGATAGTGAGAAAGATACTCAGTTTTTAATATAAGTAGATGTTAATTAACGATTTAAAGACAATATGTCCACTATTCAACAGTAAAATTCAGATAGTAGTCCAAACAAAATTTACACAACTTTATTGCAAGGGTTCCCCCTCCCCTCCCGTAAGAAAAATGGCACATGCCTCAAAAGCTACGAAGTACTTCTCCCCAAGAACGAGACCCCCAAAACGGCTTTCCAAAATACCCCATAAGTATTGCAATGAGCTAGTAGTGCCTAGACCTCTTTCCCTCGTGGCTATATTTCGTGGCTATGTTTAATATAAAGATGACTATAAACCCATTGATTACGGTTGCTCTTATATACTTATATAAAAGTAGAACTAAACAATTAATGTCCGCAACAAAGTTGAAGATAACGAAATATTTGTCAAACATCCCTTTTAAATGGAGTATGTAGTTGATTGGTGCATCATATGAACAAGAACGAACTTAGTGAAATGCTCATGCAGCTTCATAAACCAAAATCTTTACTGGACGAAAGCCTGGACCACTGAAGATCTGTGAGCGGTCTTCAGTACAAGTTCAATAAACACACACCAGCGCAATCAAGTGGACGTTTTGTTTATTGTAAAGATGACTATAACCCAATTGATTACGGTTGCTCCTACATACTTGTATAAAAGCAGAATTAAACAATTACTGTCCGCAACAAAGTTGAAGATAATGAAATATTTGTCAAACATTCATTTTAAATAGAGTCTGTAGTTGGCTGGTGCATCAGATGAACAGGGATGAACTTAGTGAAATGTTCATCCAGCTTCATAAACATTAATCTCCACTGGACGTTAGCCTGGACCACTGAACATCTGTGAGCGGTCTTCAGTACAAGTTCAATAAACACACACCCGCGCAATCAAATGGACGTTTCGTGCTCGGACTTCCAGTTGAATGTGGGTCACAGTCAAGGTGGACCTATCCAGTGGACGGACTTTGCTCCGAGGCATCAGCATCAGTTCATCAAAGAAGTGGTTTACTCCCGTCAGAGATGAATGGCTCCTGACGATTGGCCACCTGTTTCATGCACTTAATGGTTGTGGGTTGTTAATGACGTTGGGGGCGGTAGTGGTAATGAAGAGGTTTCAAACGGACAAGAGGTTAATGATGGAACGTTTCATCACGTAAACAAGGATTTGGACGAAGCTTTCAACAAACAAGGATTTCATACATATATGTGTTCTATATATATATTATATTGTGTGAATTTTTTCTCTTATTCGATTTGTCTTTTACTTGTATAAATACTGCTCTGGTAGCATCTACATTGTTATAAAGTCTTCTTTATTGTGTTATAGAAATCAGCAAGAAAATGTACAAAAGAAGCATGTTAGCTACAACAAGCAGCAGCACAGTATGAAACAACATGTAACAGCTCCAATTTGTCGACAAATACTGTTTTTCATCCACCAATAGGTAACCTTTGGCTGCTAACAACCTCAACAATTAACCATCTTGATTTCAACTTAAGTTATAAATCAGGGTGAAGGATCGAGTTATGTAATCGAACTTTATCTTTTACTTGAAATATTATATTAAATAAAACTAATGTAATTAGATGTTTTCATTTGCTAAGAAATTCATGTGTTGCCGAAGAAGTTCACGGCACATACATTTCAGTCTTTGTTGCAACTGTTCAGCATACTGCGAGCAAATCAGTAAAATCGTCACCCAGAATGTGTTTTACTTCCATCGTAATTGGAATAAAGTCCAAGAGTGTCAAGATCAACTCTTTCCTTGAGTGCATCAACATCTTATAAACACTCAAAATGATTTTGCTGCCAGTCCTTTATATTGCTTTACATGTCGTGCAATCTTTGCACCATTTATCAACACCTATTATGATTTTATACCAGAAAAAAAAAGTGTTCAGTTATCTTGCAGTTAGTTTTTATAATTCCAACTAACAGAACAGAAAGGGCTGTCATGTTTTTTTTTCTTTTTGATTTCCAGAATAATCCTGTAATTATTGTAACTTTATAGTTTTTTTTTTTCAATTTTCTTAGGACTTCAAAAGATTTCTTTTCAACTGGTGAATAGAAGCTGGTTCTTAAAATAACCTGTAATGGAGATAAGTTTTCATAAGTTCTGACAGCATACACATGAAGGGCTCGATTAATTACACGTATGACTCAAGTTCTACCGAATTTCGCGCTCTCGTCTATCACCGCATCTAATGCATTTGTTGCAAACTTGCTTAAAGTAGGATGTTACTGCATTCTTTTTATTTAAGTAATGGATATATTAAAGTTCAAACAATTATTTACTCTTATTTACCATGTCTAGAGCAGTGAATCTCAAGTTTCGGTAATTCACAGAATCCCTTGCATCACACAATTTTTTTTTGGTAGAGTTTCATCTTACACTTAGAAAAAGCTACCTTCAAATTATGTCTGAAGTAAATAATCATGCCATAGGTATATTAACTAGAGACAAATTAAAATACTTTCTTTAAAAAAAAAATTAAACGTAGAGGAAATATATGCTTAAAAAAGCTGTCGTAAAAATTGATGCTAAGAAATGAGTAACATAAAATATCATGAATAAAAACACAAATAAAAGCATTAAAAAACAGTTAAAAACTCAGTAAACAGCTATATAAAGGTTATCAAAGAAAAAAAATTGAAAAATGCTGTTTCCTGAAGCAGCTATTTATTTAGTGTTTAACTCTTTATAAATGATTTTGTTTGTACTTTTATTTAAGTTGTTTTATTCACTCATAATACTAATGTAATTTACTCATTAACAGTTTTAACAAATTATATTTTACTGTGCTGGGCCCCTAAAATGTAAACCAGACCTCTAGCATTGTGCGGAGCTCAAGGTTTCTGATCTAAATTAACAAAAGTTTCAGTCAAATGTCAAAAACAAAAAGAAAGCACTGAATTCTAAGTTGATGTATGCGAGTCTAGAGGAAATATGGGGTTTTGAGTTCCTAAAATGTAGAGCTCAGCCCCCCCCACCCGTAACACTTTCCTGATTATTCTTTAACCTACATATGTGACTTGTCAATGAATTATTCTGCAGTTGGTGAAAAAGTGCTCTTGCAATCGTATTGATTATTTAAAAAGTCGGTTAAACGAAAAAATGTAAAGAATGTGTAATATTTAGGTAGTTTAGGGCAGTAACATAGCAGAATGTAGATCTTCAGTCTTACTTAATTTTCAAAAACAAAATTGCGTGAGTTGCAAAAATATCGTAACACATTTCTGAAATAAATAAATCAATGTATCCAGTGATAGAAGAAGAAAGTTATGAACTTATATCAGCAAATGTAAGCTTCTGATAGGAGTGAAAAAAAAGTCAGGCGACTCAAAATGGAGTTATGCCCACAAATCTCATTACGCATTGCGAAAAGTTTCAACTCGGTATCAAATCCATGCAAAATCTCTACTTATTTGCATGTTGGAACTACCATAGGGCGAGCGATTGGCTCATAAAGTACGAAGTAGCCCCTCGTGATACATGCGTGAGAAATGCCTCTGCATAAAAAAGGCATTGTGTCTGACATTTGGCAAGGGTCACTCTGTGTCTTAGCTCCAAATCGGCAACAATGCGGATGTTTGGGAGAAGAAAATTAGCCAAGGCCCGTCCGTTCGATCTGTCATTCGGGGAGCTGATGGAACACCGTTCTTCCACTCTTGAGGAACGTGAGGGCGATGCAAATGGGCGAATCGAATCCCCAGACTCCCCCTCCCTGATGCCTCGTCGTTAACCCTTCCGCGAGCAAGAAGATGATTCACTTGTGGAATACATAAGTAGATGCAGCGATGAGATGTTCTATGAGAAGATACGTTAAAAATCGAAGTTTGTAACAGAAAATTGGGTGATTTTATCTTCAAATCACATTTCCGTGAAATTCTTCAAGAAAGTGCTGTTTTTGAAGGTGAAAGTCCAAGAAATTTTGACGATTTTGCTATTTTTCCTGCTTCGGTCGAAGATTGCTTAGACATCTCATACATTTCTTCCCCTAGCTAATTAATTTAACTGCATTGCCGTTTTGAGTTCAACCGAATTGGGATCACTTGACTTTGAATCTACATTCGAGGTTTTGGTGGAAGTGTGTCTCGCTCTTGTATCGATGGATTATTTCTGGATACTTCTTTTGGATTAGGACTTCTAGGCATGTTTTTATTCAGCTCTGTTTCTTAGTTATTGTTATCCATTTCTTATTTTTTTTCTAACTGCTTTTTACTGCTAATTCTTTCATCTTAAAGGGGTAAGGCAGAAGACAAACACATAGTGGTTCCCATTGGATTCAATTTTATTTATACCCGACCCTCTCGATAACACAATTGTCTGAAGACGAAAACAGCATCCATCCCACTACATGCTGCATAACGCGCACACCATACAGCATCCTGCACACAACCTACAGCATCCTGCGCACAGAAGCCAGCATCCAGCACATAACATGTATTATCGAGTCGCTGTCATTAATTTGACATTCAACGTCTTTTTTCCAATTATGCTTTTTGTTTTTATGATTGCGATAGGAACCCCTACTTTTATGATAGAAACAAGAAACCCAACGAGTAGCATCCTATTGCAATTCGGGATTGCGAAATACATAATTTGAATTAAAGATATATTTCCAGGAACTGAATGCAAGATATTTTGTGCTGGGATATTTTTCTTTCTCTTCAAACCTGCGTGAGGAATCCTTGCCCATATTAGGTACCCATGCTCGCTCTAAATAAGACTGAATCGCTTTCATTTGCTGAAACTAATGATAAACATCATTCAAACTTAAATTTTCAAATGGATTTTTTTTTTTTTAATTTATTGAGTCTGCTAACAAATGCAAAATCTGGAGTCAATGGAATCATAAGTAAGGGAGGTGTTAAGCCATGAACCTTAGAATAGAGAGAATTTTCGTGGCACAATTACCTTATATGCATGTATGTATGTGCGCATTAGGTATGCATTGTGGGAGAAAAATTTTGTTTCAATAATTCTTTTGAATTTCTTTGAAGTTAATAATATCCGTTATGTTGCTTAGTTGGAAATTATAACTATAAGTTACTTACTTGATTCTTAGATTTCTGTTTCCTTGATAATTCTACGACAATTATATGATTATCTCTCGACATTGAAATTCCAATTAACTTTCGCTTTAACTTTCTATATTAAGCTTAGATATTTATTTTCATTTTTTTCCTTTGTCTTGACCTCATACACGGATGGAAGTTCCCATATAATAAGCATATTCTTTGTATTAACAAGCTGCTTACTTTCCCACTACAAGATAATGCATCTTCCTTCCATCACATCAATTGCAGAAATTGGTGCCTGGCGGGATAACATTTGACACTCTACTTGATAGACGAGGCTTTGCTTGAAAATCTTCGTGATTCTCCCGAACTCATAAGCTTCGGATTTGCCAAGTCTTCAACAGGAGACTCCATTTGATGCCATCTTGTATCGATGGTAATGGATGATGCATGTCTTGTGTACGCGAGCGAAAATCGTTCATTTAGTGGTTAAGTAGTTTTCAGAATTGTTTTTATTTTTAGGAAAAAGCACGCTATTTATTTAGCATTTGAAAAATCCCATGTCCTTCTTGAGGCGATCACGAATTTGAAAACATTGATCGAATGAATGAATGAATAAATTGGGCAAAATGTTGTTGTTGTCCTGTGCCAGCCAGGCTGGCAATTTGAGGCGCGCTGCTCCACTTTTCCAACTGCGCCGTAATTTGGTGTGAAGTTCAACTTCCACAGTACACACATGTCACAAGGACCCGTTTATACTGCCTTCATAATTTAAAAGGCCTTTTTCCAAAATTTGCTGCAATTCATTTTTAGATTTTTGTTGTTTGTTCAAAGATAAATAAATCAGGTTTCAACTAGTCAGGTTTCAGTTATCTTGGAAAGTTTGATGGCATGGGAAAAGGGGGGGGGAGGTGAAAGGAATGCAAATGTCTAAAATGAGATTTTGCCATTGCTAAGTTAAAATGTATACATTTTCTTTGTCGCTGTTGTTGTTTTTATTTATTTATTTATTTATATATTTATTTTTTTGAAGTTCTGTAATGTCGTGGATAAACCGTCTATTTCTAATCGGGAGTTTATTGTATTTTAGGTTGTTGGCTGAGTGGCATAGTCGTTAGACGTTAGCCCTGTGTGCCTTTGCTCGTGGTTTCTGAGCCCTCGAACCAAGTGGCCAATCAGTGGGTTTTAGTGATGCATAAAATCCTCAACGCCCTTGTCCCATGATCATACGGTACGTTAAAGATCCCCTGAGTGCTTTTTTTGGCTCAAAATTCAGCCAAATAAAATTTTCGAAGCAATTTCACATCAAGAGAGTGTTTCCAAACGTCGGCATAAAAATTCTCTGTGTCATTGATATTCTTGCCTTAATAGTGGGTTGTGAAGGACTGGGACGTAAATATCTGGATATCTCACTAGCTATGGTATATAGGCTAATGCAGGGGTTCTTAAACTGGGTGCCGTGGTACCCTGGGGTGCCTCGAAGTGTCCATGGTATCAGTATTATGCATATATTGGGTTGCTCCATAAATAGTAGCTGAAAACGAAACATGAAGGAAACCATGCAACAACACTAAAGTAATGCATTTTATTCAACGAAGTATCCTCCATCGACAAAAATACGCTTTCTCAACGAGTTTTGAGTGCAAAAAGGCCACTGCGGCAGAAGTAGACATCGCATTGGTCAACGAAGTTCAAAGCCCAAAAATCATAGCATCCACATTTAAAAACTGTTTTTCCTCACGAAGTTGCCCAACTGGCGAAATATGAGACAATTAATCGAAGCCAAGTCCGGATATTAAAGTGAATCCTGTAGAAACTCATATCCCTGAGCCTGGGTCTTTTGCCGGTCAGCAATCGAGACATCAAGATTTGCTCAATCTTACAAGAGTATGGGGTAAGACTTATTAACGAGTGTTGGCGATTTTATGAGAAGTTTCATGTGCCATTCATCCAACTGAGGATAGTACACTTCTGACGATAGTATAATGATCTGGCCTCGCGGAGGAGCTCATAATCTGCCCAGTTTTGACAGTTCACCAAACAGAGACAAGGATCTTCTGTGGATGAAGACTTGATTTGGACATCTGTTTCACGGCATCCTTCATTGCGCTTTGAGCTTGTGATTGTCGCACAGCACCCTTTTTCATCTACAGTGAGGATGAAGTGCAAGAATGGGTCACTAACCTTTCGATTCTGTTGTAATTTTCACATCTCCAGACTCTGTAGCCGTTGCGTTTCTGTTAGCTAGTGTGGTACCCATGTTTTGAACCTTTTCTCCATGTCCATTGCCACTAAATGCCGGAAAATCATCTGTGGTGCTACAGAGGGTTTGCCTCCGTGTTGCGGTACCTTGGACGTCTGCTGAGTCTCGAGTTTTTGCTGTAAATGGTCCAGAACACCGCATAGGATGACTGACTCCAGGTTAATGTTCCATCTCCAACACAATGAAACAAATTAAAGAACCTGTGGACTATTCATTGATTTGTCGTGCCCACATCCCAAGCTTTGCTGATGTTTGACCTTTAATGTAGCCAACAAATGGCCAAGATGAAATTCGTGCAGAATCACGAGTTACATTTTCCGTTGCTCCATGACACCCCTAAATGTTAGCAATGGGCTGAAACTCAATTGAAGGGTATGGAGGATGAAGGGGCTATGTTGCATTTTTTGAAAATACACCCTGAACAATGGTAAGCAATGGATACAGGTAAGAGAATAAAACTTGGTTCATCAAAAAGCAGATGTCATTATACCAACTTGACACGCTCACTTAACGACAAAATCAGAAAACAAAAAAACTGCAACTACTGCAACAAGAAAACTTTGAGCGTTAATTACTCGCAATTTCGGTTTTGTCACATAAGCCTTTCATCTCTCAAGCCTTTCAATTATACAGTATAGGGACTAGCCCACTTCTCGTTGTAGGGATGTTAGTTCATCACTACTGCACCGATCGGAATGGCCTGCTGAAATTGCCCATATCGCTTGCGCCAATAATTATGGAACAATCTAATAATAGAAATCGACTAGAATACATGAGAAAATTTTAATTCTGCAAAGGGTGCGGCGAATCGTAAACGTTTGTGAACCTTTGACTGATGTCTCTTGTGAAAATTCCGTTGAAAAGAGGGGGAAAATCAAATCAAGTCTTTTATATTAGATTATTGCAGTTAATGTGTTAATGACAATATCACTGTACTTATCAAGCCATTAATATTTATCATTAATTTTTTTAAGTCACACCCGCCTTCTACATTCGAGGCGGGAGAGGGAGGGTAGGAAATCTCCAACCCTTTAATCAGCCAGTCCCGCTGGGTTTGTTTCTAAGACTTGCTCTCCTGTTTACAAAGACTTTTTTTCCATCAACCCCTCGGGGCAACGATTACGGTTACAGTTCATCCTAATCCAACGATCATTAATCTTCTCGCTCAAAGAACTATATCCGAGTCAAACAAAACATCGCGACGTAATCGACCGGGGTTGTGGGGGGGGGGGGGTATTTTGGAGAATTTATGTATAAGGTACCGCGAGAGTATTTTCAGCCAAGCGTTGACCCTCGAAGGAGAGGGGTCGATTCGAGAAGGGATGTTTGGTTCGGTGTTTGTTCTCTGTCACGGGGTCAAGCGCGTGGGTAGAATCTCGGATGGTCTTCGAACCACCCCGGAGCAATGGTGTGGAGGAGGATTCGAAACTTACAGTAAATAAACACATTGATGATAATTATCAATAAATATTTCTTACATTCCGGATTAAACCAAACGTTCTTAATTGCTGCCTTCTAGAAGGGTACTTTAAACTTGAATATAGAAAGGTTATTAAAAGGACTGACACAGTTCTTAACCTTCAAGTGCGTGGACTAATTAATGCGCTGAACAGTGTGAACGATATCATTCAGACAGTGCTGCATATCCTATCCGGTTCTCCAAACGAAATCATAGTGGTTTTAAATTCTTCAATCATTTTCATCCTTCTTTGAGGGAAATTTCAGTGGACTCACTCCACCCAAAATTTTACTCTCACCCCTCCGCTTCCTCTAGGAGATTTTGTTTTCCATATTAATTTAGCATTTTCCCTCATGTCTTTGTTTTCGTCCTGTCTGTTTTATTATTCATGTTTTTTATGTTGCTCAAAATAATTTTTCAGTTTTTTCTTTTGGTTTGTTATTCATAATTTAAAACTTGTTCATGTGTTTAATTCTGAAAGGCTTCTGAAAAATGTCTTTCTCCTTTTTCTACTCTCTAACAATTGTTTGGCGTGGTATAGTTCATCAGGGCTCTTGTACAAAAATTCAATAGAACCAACCAACCAACATATGTGTTTTCAATTGAAATCATTGAGTCTGTAGATATGTTACAGGGAAACCCTGTGATGAAAATAACCCCTAAACGATGGACCCGTTTTTAAAAATTCGTATTTAGTAAAGTACAAATTCAAAATGAAGTCTTTATGCCAATGGAAAGAGGAAGTTGCAAATTTTCGGATGTGATGATTCCAGAAACTGCCGATAGAGTCGCGTCGGTAGAGTCTGCACGGCAATAAACCGCCAGTCCTTTCACTGCGCGTTGAGTTAGCTGACTATCGTGGAGCATAAGGTTTTCTACGTTTTGCAATTCGAAAAAAGTAAGTTACAAACTGTTGCACAGCTGGTATTCTGTACAAAGTTCGGTATTGAACCACCAAATGGAAAAAAATTAGGTATTATTAAATAGAAAAATTATTAAGTGTTGGTTTACGCAATTTCAAATTTCAACAGATTGGAAGTGTGTAAATCGAAAGCACAGGCCGACCACCTGTGTCACAGGATGATGTGCAATAGACGATGGACACTTTGAACATTTATAATTGAAAAAGCGCTTGGAAACTTCTTTCCATTGGTAAAAAAGATTGTTCGTTTTGCATTTGTACTTCAATTAATACGAATTTTTAAAAAATGGGTCCATCATTTTGAATAACCCTGTATATTAAAAGTTCGACGAATTCCTGCGTCAGGTGGCTCGGGTGACTAAAACCATACCTCAGAGGTGAGTTCTTTCAGAAGACATTTTACACTGGATTTGCAGATAAACTCTGAGAAATGATTTGCGTGGAGTCTAAAACATTTTCCCAGGATCCTACAATTTTACAATTTCTGTCTGCCTCTGATTTTATATGCACGTACTCATCCTTTACAACACTTTTTGGAGGAGTGAAATATACGAAAAGTGAAAAACATAACAATAATAAAATTTATTTAAAAAAAAAAAAGTTTTTAATGATGAAATAGGAGATTGCAGAAAAGGAAGAGATGTATACTGCCGTGCTAAGCACGAAAATCGTAACTACACTTTTTAACCAAAATTGAGTTTGGTTGAAACACACTAACAGCCGCCAGGTGGTTGTTAACGAT
Organism: Uloborus plumipes; assembly: GCA_038373865.1. Classification (NCBI taxonomy): domain Eukaryota; kingdom Metazoa; phylum Arthropoda; class Arachnida; order Araneae; family Uloboridae; genus Uloborus; species Uloborus plumipes. The sequence goes on along the minus strand of JAXGGA010004024.1, from coordinate 42,433 downwards.
GTATTTTACCTAAATAAAATTTTATATGGTCATTTGAGGACGGGAAATATTTTTTAAAAAATTCTGAAAAAGTGTCATTTGAATCAAACACATGGAAGCGCAAAACTTTAAAGAGTCCCAAGTAGCACACTTCGTTTTTTAAAGGTTGTAAAATGGTTATTAACATTGTAACAACCAGTGGCGGATCATGGGATTTTGAGGCCCCAGGCGCAACCTGATCTGGAGGCCCCCCTAATTGACCAAACTACAATTGGGATAGCTCATTAATATGAACGATGCAGAAAATCACAACTTTTTTGTTGGGAATTAAAAAGCTCGGGGGGGGGGGGAAACGAATCATTTTAATTTGTCTAATATATTTCTAACAATAGATAAATTCAAAAAAAAAATGAAATTATTATTAAAGTTTCGTTGTACAATAATGAATTAAGGAAACCCGGAAAGTTTCAATCCGAGCCCCCCCCCCCTCCCCCCCGAGTCCGAGTGAAACTATCTTGCATCAAACACCGAACTCCACTCGAGTGCGACATGATTTAATTAAGTGTTATGTCCTAGTTGTCGTTGTGCATTAATTATATGGCTAACTTTGTTGCAACCACAATAAAATAAATTAAATTTTCTTGAAATTGTGAATGAAAAATACTTGAAATATTATTATTATTATTATTTTCAAATTTCTACTTGAAATACAATACTATACGGTATACTGCAACAGTAATCGCAAACAAATAGATTATAAATAGGTACTCTCTTTTTATATTCTTATTTTTAAAATTGTTTGTGTGCAACAATTATCATCTAAAACATTTTATATTTTTTGAAAAAAAAAAAACCACATGAAGAAAGCACGAAAAAGAAATATTAAAATTACTGCACAAGATCTTTGCCCCACTTTTTAAGTTTCATTAATTTACACAATTAAGTGAAATAAAATTTAAATTCATTTTTATATAATAAATAAAATTTAAAAGCAATTAATAATCTCCAAAAAAAAATAAATAAATGAGTAAAGATTTTTACTTTACTTTTAGAACTGAACACCCTATTCAATACTGCAATTACAATTAGATCACTATTCAATATAACAGGCCGAAACAAGTAACATGCAAAAATAATGTAAGGAATGAATATATCTTTTTTTTTTTTCAAAATCTGCGTGTAATATGAAAAGTTTTTTTAAATGTTTGAACGCTAAATGCATATTAATTTTCTTTAAATTCAAGATAAAAAAATGTAAAATTTCAACGTAAAATATAACTTAAACAAGTGTTCATTTATTTCCTGATTTTACTACAAAAAATATATGAAGCAAATTTCAAGTTAAACATGCAAATATTTTTCAAAATAATTATCATAAGTTCATTACATAAATTAAATTTTTGGAGTTTATTATTATTATTAATAGTAATAGTAGTAGTAATAATAATAGTATTATTATTTTAGTTATATGCACAGACTTAAGAGACAGATTCATTTTTGCTGTAAATAGATTCTCAAAATAAGTCAGAATCAAATATGAAAGAATGTAAGGTGCGGACATAATATTTCTTTCGAAAAAAAGCTAAAACTAGATTTAGTATTAAGCAGGGTCGGCCCGACCTAAAAATTTCGCACAAGCAGAGAATTATTTGGCTCCCCCTGCCACACCCCTGTTTTTTTTTTTTTTCTTAAGACAAAAGTAATTTTTTTCAAATAAACTGGAATATTTATTTGCATTGCTATAATAATTTTAAAATTAAAATCAGTGATTGTAAAAAATAAAAATAGCAGTATATTATAAAACTAATAATATAAAAATAGTAAATTAGGGTAAAATATCATTCTTAAAACACCCCCTTGTGCAACATCATAGTAAAATAAAAAGTTTTATAAAATGTTCTTATAAAACCAGTCTTCTTGCTTTAATTTCTGCAAAATCTTTCAAAATGATGTCCGTATCGATATTAGACAAGATGTCTTTTTCAATAGACAAAGTGGCTAGAACACATAGTCTTTCCTGTTTAGAGAACTGAGATAATTTATTACTATTTTCAATTTTGAAAAACTTATATCCCCACTGGCGGACTGAAATTAATAACGTTAAGATAATTCGTAAATTGCAAAACAATAAAGCGAAATATGTATTTATTTTCTTTTCTCACCTATTCTGATTGTAGCTTGTTTCCTTCGCAGCTTGATAGAGCAGGAGTAGTTGATACAAAAAAAAAAAACCTTTAAATAACCTTTTTTTGTTTTTCACGTTACTCGGATAAAACGTCCGAAACCAAGGGTCCGAGTCCAAGGTCCACGGACTGAAGATCCACGTTCAAAAGGTCCAACAGACAGAAGGTCCGGCAGACTTAAGAAGCTCCAACAGACATAAAATCCAAGGGTCATAAGGTCCGACAGACACAAAGTCAACAATTTTGGACAGCTAAGACATAAGGTCCAGTTTTCTCAGCAGGATGGACATAAGTTTTTTACTTCATTCGTTTTTCATTCTTTGATTTCGTTTGCTGCAAAACGTACCAGATTTTTTATGGCTTTCGGGTATTTTTATATTATATTTATACTAATTTCCGTTTAAAGTTTTTACGCAAAAAGCACGTCGGTAGCTGAGCTGCAATCATCACGAAAATATGCACACGTAAAGAAGGCTCTTTAACTGAAGGCAAAAGGTGTTGAAGACACTCTCTTGACGCCAATTGGAAAAGGACTAAAAAGAAGAGAAAAGAAAAAAAAAACAGTGCCATCCAATACTGATCTCTTATTCCTGGCGACCACCCGCAAGATTGAATTGTTAATTGTCACACGGTTTTACAAGATTCCCCACTGGGCCTGAGATTCCCACGTAAGATAACGCAAGTTTCGGTCAGCCTACGGTGCATCCCCTTAAAAGTTCGGACCACCCCAGGGTTGGGGACCACCCTGTGATGTGGGAACAGAATAAAATGCAGCTAATATCTATTATCTAACGTAGGATAATTCCCATGACTATTTACAATACTCCTTCCAGAATTGTAGCAATTTGTCAACTGTCAACCTTTCAACCACTCATCAGAAGAAAGACGTTTTATGACTTTTGCCTCTTAATGGGCTTTCAAGCACCACGGGGATTTGCCTCCATTTTCTCTGACCATTCAATTGCCCCCCAGCCGAACAGATATAGCTGGCAGGGCCTCAAGCTCGGGAGGGACCCAAGAAAGGATGTGTGGGAGATAAAGTGATATATGTCATTCCTAAAACTCTTCCCCAACAAAGCAATCCGGTCATTTAAAAAAAACTGCTCTCACGCTCTTCTTCCCAAATGCTTTTGTTTGTTAACGTTTTATTTGTATAAGATTGAAGAACGAATATCTCGAGAGCGAAAGCTGTTTGAAGTTATAGGACTCGGGCTGGGCCCGAATAATCTCTTGCAGGCACTCATTCACAACGCAACAAATTTTAAGCAAAATTCTATGCAATTAGATTATATTAAAAAGTTTTGTTGAAAATTGTGTTTTTTTGCACAAACTATTAATCGCATGTATGTTAATTTAAAATATACTGAATATGTACTTTTATTCCCGTAATTATCTTTCCTTTAAAAGAACTAAAGATGGGACCACCCAAAGAAAAATTCCTCCCCCTTAGAAAGTTGGGCCCTAGACCTATTCCTGGGGCCCCATCTTTTTAAGGAGTCTTAATTTTTTTAAAGGCATAGCACATCATAAAAGCTATGGGAACAGTACGTGTACATTTTAAGGTAAAATAATTTTAAAAAATAACGATATATTCATTGGAAAAAAAATTTCCTTAAACGAGAATTTTTATTGATTCTTGCAACCGTAGGGGCCCCATGACCATAGAAGCCCCGAAGGGGATTCAGAAATGTACATGATAAATGATTTACATATTGCTGAGATGTACAAAGGGGCCTTCAAAAATGTATTTTGACAGACCCCCAAAACTGTAAATCAATCACCGCATTCTGCCATTGAATCTTTAGGGGTCTCCAAATTACTGTGGTCCCTAGTATTAGTAATTCAAGCCCTGCTTGGATGCAGGGCACTATTTTGAGCAGTCATCCTATTGGCTTCAGCCCGAGCCTATAATCCTCATCTAACTGTCACTTTCCATGGATTTTGAGCATAAAATTCATGACTTTCCATGGCAACTCCTCAAATCCAAATATTTTTGGTTTTGAAGATGTGACGCTGCCAACTAGGCTTGGGCCTGGGGTGCTATCTTTCTAAGAAGTCTCTAATTTTAAAGGATTATGCACAGCATTAAAGTTATGCAAACAATATGAGTATTTTTAAGAAAAATAAAAAATGAACTATTTATTAATTGGAAAAATAAAAACTTCCTTGAACGAGAATCTTTATTCATTCTACCGGTAACGGATTTACCATATTGCAACTGTGAGAGCCTCCATGACCATAAAGGCCCCTAAGAGGGTTCAAAGATGTGCATGATAAATGATTTACATAGTGCTGAGATGGACAAAGGGGGCCCTCAAAAGTGTATTTTAACGGGGCCCCTAGTCATGCTTTATTCTGCCACTGAATTTTCAGACGGGCTTCAAATTATTGTGGGCTTTGGGCCTCATTATTAATTAGTTGGGCCCAACTTAAATGCAGGGCCTTATTGGGAGCAATCACCAATCAGTCCTATTGGCTTTGGCTAACTGTCAATTTAAGTGGGTTTTGAGCATTTTCCAATCAAGTTCGTGACTTTCGTTATTCGCAATTCCTCAAATTGAAAATTTTTAGTTTTGAGAATGTGACAATCCGGCCCCCTGCCTTTCTGAGGCCCCAGGCTCGCGCCTCATGCGCCTATTGTGTAATCCGCTACTGGTAACAACCGCTTAAAAACGTTTATAAAACGTTTAAAGGTTATTTGTGCTACCTGGGGTTATATCTCAGTTTGAGCTCGACTGCACATACCACTTTTGGGCTTAGCACGGCAGTATAAGGGGCCGGGCCACATTCGAACTTTGCTTTCGAGGAGAGTTTAACCACTTACATTTCTCATGAAATCTATATCATCAATCAAATGTATTTCCACTTATATATTCTATTGATTTTTGTCACAACAGCTTATTTGAAAGAGGGAATTTCTGCTTTAAAAGCAAAAAATAAACTTGCTTTTATAGTAAAATACCGGCAGCAGAGGTTCCAGTTTAAAACTAAAATTCATAGTGATAAACTGTGAAATATGAATATGGTTAGGTATAAAGATATGTATTCGGTTATAATACTTGCTCTAAAACTCAAATTTCTGAAAATGGAGAGAATCTTCAAAAAATGCTTACCACTTATTGTTCGATATACGAAAAGCAAATTTGTTATGTCGTTGCTTGTTAATGAAAGATTTATGCTTGTCCACTGGCTCTACGTAGAGCACTGCATATTTAATGCCGATTTTTCAGAAGTTAGAAAAAAAATCAACAGACCAAGATTTTAATACTATATTTGAAGAAGCATGATTAATGCTTGAAAATGGCAAGATGAAGCGTAACTGCAATAACAGCAAAGTAAAGCAGGGATGCCTAAAATTACTGCAAAGCAAACACAGAGAGAATGCTCCATAAAACACACATGTGAAGAGTATAACAAGTTCAATTTATAATTTTTAGACCATTTGAATTGATCGGAGATTATGAGAGCTTCACTAGATATTTTAATTAAGTAAACAACAAACAATTCGTACTGGTAACAATTACGATCGCCATTTCGTTAAAAACGTCACAAAACATAGTTGTCCACTAAGTCCTTCGAATATAATAGTGTTACAGATCATAAAACAAAAATAGTTTTGTGGATTCCGGTGAAACAAAGCGTTCAATATGGCGAAAATTTTCTTACCTCAAACATAGTTACAAAAAAGACTGTACAACATCTGAACGATTTAAAAAAACTTATCCTGCAATAAAAGAACAGGCTTCCTTTTGAACAGAAAATAAAAAAATATTCCTTAATATGTATCTAATAGACTTAAATTCATCACCATAACCAGCCAAAAGTTCCTTGCTACTATTCCTGTTCATCGTCAGGGGCCATTTTGATTGAAATATTCAACAGTTCACCGGAATGGCAACATTGTAGCAAGAAAACGAGTATTTATTCAATTAAATCACTGGTAAAATTGCTATTAATTTCCATAGACTTGTAACAACGGTAACGTACTCGACCTCTGACCAGTTTCTCCGAGTTTGGAGTTTTGCGTTAAAATCACTGTTTAAAAATGAAGAGATTAAGTGGTTGCCTAATAAGAATATGCTGGCTCACCCGTGCGAAGCATTCGCAAGACAGAAGGAGTGCAAACCTCGCTTTTATTTTTTTTATTTTATTATTTTTTTTTTCCAATAACAGTGAAAATGTGAGTTGTTTATTTTCTCTGACAGCAGTGAAAAAAACACCTTGGAGAAATAATATATATGATAGTGGAAGGTTGGATCAGAGTTCTGTTAAAGAAAAAAAAAACATTCAAACTATATTTTCGTCCCGAATTTGAGCCACACTCCCATCCTATTAGAGACACGACGCTCTATCCAACCGCGCTAATGAATCATAATTACAAAAGCTGGTAACTATGTATTTGGGAAACTTGCATAAAAGAAAAATATAAAGTTTTATGAAGTTCTAACTTTACAATATGATACAAATGAAAAAATGCTGCTACATTTGATAGAAAGAATATAGCTACATTTTTTATTGGTTTGATGTAAGTGATGTTAGAATTATAACTGAGGATGAATTGATAATGTCTCTCCCTCAACAAACTTCAAACAGACGCTGACATTAAATGTTTCCATTTTTTTCAGCCTATTTATTTTTTCTTACTTGATCAAAATTGATCTTAATCGACTTTTATGTTTGTTCAACACTAATTTATACGTAAAAGCAAAAAATATGCCTAACGGGTTTTAATGAATTTCACAGACACAATTATTTTGTATTCTGCTTTATAATTTTCTGTCATACACATTTCAATGTAAGTAGTTATCTCGTTAATGGATACATTTACAAAAAAGTGTTTCCTACTAAAATGTTACATACTTTATCAGGTAGGACATGCAAGCCCCTTTCTAGATATGTTCACTTTAAATATAAATGAATGAGGAGTGGCCCACTTACCCCTTCCTAGGGGTAAGTGGGCCACCCTCGTCATTTTTAGCCTACTTTCCCGTTAAAAATAAAAGAAAGACGAAAAAAGTATTAAAAGTAGCTTAATGCATCTAAAAATATCGCCAAGTCCAAAAAATATCGCCAAGTTAAAAAAAAAATATCGCCAAGTCCAAAAATTATCGCCAAGTTAAAAAAATAAAAAGGTAAAATGAATATCGAAAAATTAAAATTTTGAAAGTAGGGTATTGAGATGGGGAATTTGTGTGTCGGTCGGTCGGTCTGTCGGTCTGTCTGTCTGTCCCCCCCTAATAACTTTTGAATGAACATTCCGATTTGGACAAACTTTTTTTTGTTGGAAAGATCTCGCCGAGTACAGCTCATTCCCATATTTTTTTTTTCGATTTGAACAATTTTTGGTTCAACTTTGAACCGTTCAAACAACCTGTCCCGCGATGCTAACTTTTGAATGAACAGTCCGATTTGAACAAACTTTTTTTTGTTCGAAAGATCTTTTCAAGGATACTTCATTCCCGTATCTACATTTTCGATTTGAACAATGTTTCGTTCAACATTGAACCGTTCAAACAAGCTGTCACCCCTAATAACTTTTGAATGAACAGTCCGATTTAAACAAACTTTTTTTTGTTCGAAATATCTCATCAAGGATACTTCATTCCCGTTTCTACATTTCCGATTTGAACAATTTTTCGTTCAACATTGAACCGTTCAAGCAACCTTTCCCCACCTAATAACTTTTGAGTGAACCGTCCGAATGGAATAAACTTTTTTTTGTTTGAAAGATCTCGGAGAGGCTTTCCCATACATTCCCATATTTCGCTTTTTGATTTAAACCATTTTTCGTTCAATAGTGAACCGTTCAGAAAAAAAAATTAACATTAGCGTCTACGGGGAATTTAAGTTGAATGTTGATCCTGAACTTAAAGTCGGATTTCCTTCAAACTAACTTTGTAAGAAAATGGTTTTGATAAATAATGTTTGTAAAGTACTTTTCTGAGTAATCTTCTGTGAGGACTCTGATTCCGACTCCTACTCCGCGAACATGGCGGAAATGCAGGCTCAGAAAAAAATGACTGAACGTGCAGACGATTTTTTTGTTTATTTATTCATTTGTTTTATTTTATTTATTATTATTATTTTTTTTTTTTTTTGCAGACGATTTTTTTTGTAACAAAAATTTTTCATTCACGAGAACATTTTATTCTTTATTTATATTTAACAACTGGCAACGGATTAAAAGTGAAATTCCAGACATTTTATTAACGGACGAGTTTTTTTTTTCTTTTTTTTTTCCTTCCTTTGATAAAATGTGTTTTGATGATCTTTGTACTTTTATTTATTTATTTATTTTAATTAATATTATTATTATTATTTTTTTTTTTGAAAACGATGGAGGATTTTTTCTACGGAGGAACTGTAACAGTTACACTCTTTAAAAGGTGCGACAAAACTTTGTTTATTCGTTAATTACTTTTTACGTGTCTATTTCATCTGATGAGAGGGGTATATTTTGCTTTTCGAAATCAGCTCTAAGTGCTAAAAATGTATGTTTGACATAATTTTCAGTCTCAGATAATCAAGAGAATAATGATCAGATGCGAGAATGCCGATGTCGATGTACGGGAAAGTAGGCTCGTTTAGTTCTTGACAGAACTTCTTGTTAAAGAATACGATAGTTAAAAACATTTAAAGCATTTTTTTAGGAAATAATGCTGAACTTGTGTTTATTAATAATTTCCAAGATAAAATAATTCAACAAGTTTAAACTTTTTTTGCTTTAAAGCTGATGTATAAGGTTTTAAAAACGAACTGTTCTAAAAAGGGGGCTCAATTACCCGAACCAATCCTATTTATTTGTTTTTTTTTTTATGTTTAAAGTACACAGATATTTATTTTATTTTTTTCTTAAATCTCTAACATGTTTTGTGGAACTACTGATGCGTCTGTTACTGTGGAATTGCTCATTTATAGAAAAACTCAATGACTCAAATATGTCTTTTTCGTTCAGAAAACCTGCATACATTGTGTACATTTATATTAGGGATGCACCGATAAGCAAATTGATAGATTACCGATAAATCGACTGTTGATAATCGGCAGAGCAGATTAGTGATCATGGTTATCATTTTTAACGCTACTAATTTCTCCATCATTTTTTTTTCCTTTCACAATTTCGATTTTAGAAATAGTTACTAATTTATTTCTGAAAGACGATTTATTTTTCTCTATTTTCGTAATTTTTCCAAAATAACTTCAAACTTTCATCAAATTTCTTTGAGCCACTTTCCACATTACTGCTAATAAAGTTAAATTATGTTAACTAGACATAAAAATTTTAATAAGTTAAGGAGAAAGAAGTGGTGAGCAGGCTAATTTAAGAGGTGTTTTTAATGTTTTTTTTTAAAATTATTAGTAGCAATTTAATGCAAGACTTTTATTCTTTGAAAATTATAAGGTTAGCTAAAAGTACTGTTCTAAACGAGAAAAATATCGATACATGAAAAATTTTGCAACATTATATACATGTATTGGCAGAAAATTACATAAATTTACTGTCAACTAATTTATCTCTCACAGTTTCTCGTTGAAAGTTCTTAAAAAAATATTTAAAATAAATTTTGGCATCGATTATGAACGATTAATCTGTGCGTCACTAATTTATATGCAAAATAGTTTCTCATTCTCTGAATGAAAAATTACTACAAGTAAGTTATGTCGAAAAATTCACTTATGGAGCCCAGTTTCACTGTAAGGCACCGAACAAGGAACCCCTCCAAGCGATGTATTATTTTACGGGTCAGCAGGGTCGAATTAAGTCCATTACTCAATGAAACCATTAATGTCTAAATTGAAATCGTTAGCGCTCGAAACTTTTCATGTGCTCGGTATACACCCTTAGTTTCGTATCCGAAATAATAATTGACTAGTCTCCTCAATATTTGGTTAAAGGCTCCATGAAACTGCTGTCTAATTAAGAGAGTTTGAATTTTGCACACTGAAAATCCTTAAAAATATTGCTCATACAGTGGTGGTGAAAATTATAAGGACAACAGAAAATTGCCCAGAAAAAAATATATTTCTGAAATAATTCAGTGAATTGTATCCATAGAATGCTTTTCATGCTTAAAATCATAACGGAATGCAGAATATTTGAAAATACAAATTATAAGGTTTTGCCCTGGTTCAATCAAAAAAATGTCACTACAATCTGGACAAAATTGTGAAGACAATGTGTTTCACACTGAAACAAGCTAATAATGAATAGTTATGCACTTTTTTTCAATCTCTTTTGCCCAGTCTAGGCTTCATTGAAGTTGAAAAATGTTCTGGGAAGGCTCTTTTTTTTTAATAACCGAATTCCTGTTGTTTCAATACTAAATATCATTTTTAAATACTTAGTGTGCCAGAATATTTCACAGTTTCCTTCAATTTCAAATCGGGAATTTTGGTTTGCCAGTAATACAATTTCACGAAATTAACAACCAGCCATGATTTCAAAATTTGATGCATTATCCTGGTGAAACATTTTGCATCCTTTCGTAACAAAAGGTGTTTTGGTTTAAAACATTACAGTGCCCGCCACTAATAAAATCACTGGATTATAAAATCAGCTGCTTTATAAAACCAATCCTGAAAGAACAGAATCATTACTGCATCAAACATGTTAAAACCATCCTTGAATAAAATCATTAGCGCCGTTTTATAAAATCAAGCTTTCGAAGAGTATATGTTAAAACCGGGAAAAAATAAAGAAAACACGTTTTTTCTTGCAAATATCAGGATAATTTGCAAACATCAGGGGAGAAATCTGATTGAAACTGCAACAGAAATAATTAACTCTCGAGTTATGTCACACCAAGAAGTGGAAGAATCGATCTCTGAAGATGATGAAATCTCAGTCATAGTGCCAAATTTGCCCTCTTCAGTTGATGTCAGAAAAGCGCTTGCTGTCATACGGTGCCCTTTGGAGCAAAGAGGAGATAATACTGAAATTTACGAGAACTTTTATAAACTCTCAAATGATATTGAATCTTTACTTTCAAATTCTTTTTCTTAAACAACAATAAGACAATATTTTAAAACGCTTGGGTAATTTTTTAAATGTAATTTATACATATAAGTCAAATTCGAATTGTGTTTTAATTTACTTCAAAAAATAATAATAACAGTAAATAATTTATTTTTTTTTAATTTAAATTTTAAAACTTTTTCTTTTGTAATTTTATGTATGCCGGTTTATAAAATCAGCCGCTTAATGAAATCAAATATCTTTGGAACAAATGTGATTTTAATAAGCGGCGGGCACTGCATCACCCAGTACATGAACATAACTCTGAAAAGTCATTCTGGAGTAGTTTCCGTCCATTGTGAAGCTTTCTCTGAGACCATTACTGAGCCATCTCTAAATGTACGCTTTAAGATTTTTTTTTCTTTCACAGAGATCATACCAGAAGTAGATAAAACCATCTTGTCCATCCAAGTTAAACTTTTTCTCATCAGAAAAGATTGCATATTCCACTTTTTACTTATATTAAAGGGTCATTCCATAGTGACTAACGTAACATTCAGAGCTGATTTTGTAACTGTTGTTACTTGTAATTTAAAGGATAAAAAATATTTTGAGTTATGCTGGTGGATTTACAATGCACATGGTATCTATGTATCATTTTTATTAAGAATTTAAAAAAAAAATTTCTGACAGTAGATATTTTTTCAACCAAAATAGCAGCGTGACTAACGTAACATTTTTGCAACACTGAAAATTAATGCTCATGTTGTGAGGCAAAAATTTCTCAAAGTTAAGCAAGTGCTTAAAATTGAATGATACATTTGAAAAATGTGTGAAGTTGGCTTTTAAAAACATAAAACATATTTATTAAATCTCAATTTTTTTCAGTCTTAAGTGTCACTTTTACTTAAGATGGAGTGTGACTAACGTAACCATCGAATAACAGGTAGTAAACACACTACAAACTATTTATTATGGTTAATCTCAGTGATAATTACAATACATTTTCAATGTTTTTTAACTTCTTATGTTGTATGATTTTATTCATTTACTTATTTATTTATTTTTGTGATACTTTTTTCACTTCGGTATTTTTTCTTCTTAGGCTGAGGTTGACATTTCTATGGAATGACCCGAAAGCGTGTTTCGCACACTCAACCCTTAAGTCTCCAATGAACTGTTTCAAGAGTCGGTCGTGATGTCAATGCAAGAAAATAAATATTTTTCTTTTTTAAAACACATTGAGCTGTTTAAGCATTGCATCGTCTTGAATTAGCATATAATTTCCGCTTATGTTTTTATTTATTTATTTACTTTTTTTTTTCTTTTGATCATGCTCAAATATTTCCGACGAGTTTTTGCTGTCGAAACTTCGACTATTGTTATGAAACTGTTTTTGGAAATTGCTCTGAAGGAAATATGTTTTGTGTTAATTTTAATTAAAAAAATAATACACGTGATATTTTCTCTTCTCTTAGATTTTTTATCTTTTATTCTTCTAGAAAGTCGTCGCTGGCTGCTTTTTTAAATTTATCCCTGAATTAATTCTTTGTTCTAAAACCAATTTTAAGTTACTCGGAGCCTGCATGTACATGAATAAAAAATAATTTGGAATCGAATATTTGTATGTATCTTGACATTTATTACCTGTTGAATACTTCAAAGAGCTCAATTTGCAGCTATTCAGATACAGGTCTTAATTTCGGATGAAGTTTGAATGTCGGGAAAGGAGTTATAAGGAAATGGCGAAAATGGCAAAATAAAAGTTAAAAATTGTGAATAAGTCCATAAGAAAAAAAAAGCGAAATATCTTTCTTTTCTGCCATCGAAGAACCGTGATAGAATCCTCTATGAATAATGATGAATTCCCGAATACCCAACACAAAAATAATCGTTTGGGAACATGAGTTCCATGTGACCTCGAAAGCTCCATCACGATTTCATGGCAGATAAATTACCGTTAGACTTTTTTCTCAAACATGTCCGCAAATTAAGTCGGAAAATGAAGAGAAAAAAAATCACATTGTTACGCCACGTATTACGTCAAACGGGGACAAATTAAAAGAAGATGGGATAAAATGCATTAAAGTGGTATGCAAATAAAAGAAGATTTCAATGCCAAGTTTCCGCATCGCCCCGAGCGTCCATTTGATGAAGACACTATTTGGAATTAAAACAAAGAAAAAGCCAGTAATCGTGGGGTGAATTCGTTATTAAATATCTGGATTCTGTTGGACGGTCGATCAGAAAGAAGAGACGTTTCGAAGTTTGCTGCTGTTATTGATAACGAAACGGTTAGTGGGGTCATTTTCGAATCACGATTTCAATCAGATTAAGTACCTTTCTGTGCCATTTAAGTGCCAACAGCGTATCGTCGTAAAGCTCGGTAGAAATGGCTGAAATGACTTAGATAAAGCAGGGAATAAGAAAGAAAAAAATGCTCGTGTGTTAAATGTAAAAATATTTCCAACCACGTTCAAAAAGAACAAATTTTCTAATTTGAGCTTCTAATGATGTTGCATACGTATTGAAAAATGTAAACTTCCAATCCTTTCATTTCCTCCAGTTTTGAATGGGCACTCATTAGGAACAATTTGTTGAATAACTTAAAGTGGCGTAAAGAAATGAATTTAAAAAAAAATCACTTATTTTTCTTTTTTGTGCCAATTGACATTAACATACATGGAAATAAAGGGAATTTTTTGTGCACTTTAATTAATAAACTAACAAAGACATATGCTTAGTTTCTAGTAATAATGATTTCTTATTGGTGTCACTTTGCTGTGGCATTCTATTGTTTTTGCGACTGGTAGATAGGGAGTCGCGGTGAATCACTGCTTTATGGGACGAGTGAACTGAAAGCATAATGTCATGCGACCGTGAAAACTCTTTTGTTCTCTTTATTTTATTTTTTTACTTATTTATATTTCGCAATAAATATTTTTACATTTTATCGATTTTTTTTCTGTCGCTGTTAAACATTATTTACGCATGGTTTGATAAATTTTACAGACAATAGAAAAAGGCTATTTTATACTACGCCCAATGGATTTTTTTTTTCTGTTGCAAACGATAAATCTTTTGGTATTTCTCTTTTTTTTTCTTTTGAACAATTTAAGTAGCAGGCGTTATGTTTGAAGTTTACGAGAGATTCAAAAGTTGCTCTTTTATGCTGCTCATTAATGTGTTTTTTTTTAAATAATTCTATCTTTTAAAATAAATGTATTATCATTCTTGGCTGAGGGACTGATTTGAGGGACTGATTGAGGACATTCTTGAGACGGAGTGAAAGTAATTTCACTGGGGATGGGGACACACCACGCTCCAAGAAACCAAAAAAAAAAATAAATAAAATAAAAGTATATTATTTAAAATTAACTAAAAACCTATTTCTTAAATTCAAAGATCTGTCGTAAAAATTTGAAGAAAAATAGACAGTTAACACAGGTTCCTTTCGAACATCCGTTAATTTTAATTAACAGAATTAACTTACCAGGAGCCTCAAAAATATGAATTTCAAACCCATCACACATTCACAATTCACATTCACAAAAAAATGGGAAAACATTTTTCACATTTTTGCTTTATGTCTTGACATGTCAAGTACTTGGAGCCGTACCCTAATTTGGGACAATTTGAAAAATTTTGTTTTGAGTTCTTATACACCTGTCAGTATTCTACCAGTAAGAAATAAATATTGCTGTAGGATAATTGAGTAGTTACTTTTTGAGGCAACATGAAATAAACTTGAATGCTTCAGCTTTGTGGGTAAGTTTAACAATTTTAAAAATTTCAACAGAATAAGCAATTTTTAAGTATGGAAATACTTTTAGTTACCTACGTTTACTGAGAAACATTCATTTGAATTTTTTTTCACACTTCTTTTCGGCCATGTAGGGGAAGATGGGGCAAAATGAAATAGTTAAAGCAACGATATTTGAATGATTTATGCATAAATGGCTTTGTTTTACGACTGAGACTAGGTCTTGTCCGATTTTCAAAGCCGGGATAGGTTCAAACTGCCCCATCCATAACTTTGAGAAGACATTAAGTTCAAATAGACCCTCATCCCCTCCCCCGGACCAAGGAAATTTTTAAATGACGTTATACGAAATGAGACACTTGATGTACAAGCTATGTAGTCGTTAACGCAACACGTGACTCGGTCATGTGATGTGTCGCGTTCGTTTTTAAAGGGTTAAAAACATCTTGATTATGTTCGTGTTCGACATCACCGCTATCATGGAGAACGTAGCCTATGAGGATTTCGCTCATTTTCGTTGGCTACGACAGAGAAAGTAAAAGCTCTGCAATTCGCCTACAAAATTGTATAACAGATGCTGCCATCTCGCGACATAGAAGCCAACAAAAATAAATATAAGTTTCAAAATCTGAATAATGACTCATTAGACGAATTCTCTGTTTTTAGTAATGGAAACTTAACACGGAGTACATACATAAATGTTTGGATCAAAATTTAGAATATTTTTAAACTTAAAAAAACTTAAAAAATTATAAAGTTCTTCGGAAATCTAAAGCTACAGTTGAATGTTTTCATATTTTAAAAAAAAGCATGAACCCCTAAAAAAATGAGTAGTTTCCTCAATTTTCAAAGCAAATATTGCATGTGAAGGCAAGCCAGAAATGACTTTTGAGTGATGGTGCAAGATAATGAGCAACCAGGCATTTAGTGAAAAGATGAAAAGAAATATAAGTCCTCTTCACATTTGAGTGCTTTGAATCAGATGATGTGACTCTTTTGCATCATTGCGAAGAAAAACGAAACTATTGCAACTGAATGTAGCATTAGAGATGGAACGAAGCTTCGGCCGGGCCGAAGCTTCGGCCAATTTGCCCAAATTGCCGAAGCTTCGGTCTGGCCGAAGCATGAGTTGTGCTTCGGCCGCTTCGGCCTGAAATTTATGCAGCGAATGAAAGACTAGTAAAAAAGAATGCATGATAGGGTAAGTACTCCAGTAGTCGGCCAGTCTCCAGTAGTCGGCCACAATGACATAAAACTCCTCATAAATAGTAGTACATTTTTAATTCAAAATCAGATGTGACGCATTCACACATTCATGTACTTATCCTCAATCATCAATCAGTGGCAGTTAAGTTTCGGGTACTTTTTCTAGAATTAGTAATGAGTCATTTCATTTTAAATGTTGGGCCCGTCATCCAAGATTGCGACTCTGCTTATTTTTCAGGTAAGATGATTCTGTGGCCGACTATTGGAACATTTATTAGTGTTGACAACAGCTTGGATTTTAACATAATTTTTTTTTTAATATCTGAAACAAGTAGATGATTCACTATCAGAAATGTTCATCCTTGTAAAGTTTTACCTTGTTTTTGTTACTGTATTGATAGCTGAAAGTTCTAGGTTAGCCAAGATCAACAAAAGATCTCTTAAATAGCCGACTACTGGTGCTTTTACCCTACTATTTTTTCGAATTCACCAAAAACTGAAGCATTTTGCATTAAGAATATTAAGAGATAAATATATAACACAGCGTAAATAGTAGTAGATTGGGTAGTTCTATGGTATAATACATGATCATATCAGTTTTTTTATTATAAAACATCAACTGAATTGCAGACTGAGCTTTTCATGTTCCAAGTAGAGCTTCCTACTACTAATTTGCAATACAAAAATAGTAATGTCGTCTTTTCTTGTACTAGCAGTACAAAGCAAAACAAAACAAGAAAACTTTTAATTAGTGAAATTAATTTAAGAATGACCCAGAAAGCTAAAAATGTTGTGTAATACTAAGAACATTAAAATAAAAACAACCAAAATAAAAATAAACTTTAATTAATGAAATCAATTTAAGAATGCCACAGTAAGCTGAAAATATTGTGTAACGCTAAGAATATTAAAACATATGGAGAAAAGTGTAAAACTCTACGCATTTATTATGCATTTAATCCAAAAACTTCAATATGTGCGCCAGCCGAAGCTTCGGCCGAAGCTTCGGCCATTAGTTGGCCGAAGCTTCGGTATTCGGCGCTTCGGCCAAATGCCGCTTCGTTCCATCTCTAGTAGCATTGAAAAACTTCAAGCTTATACCTCTTAACCCATTAATGCCTAGCGTCCCTTTTTAGGGACGGTCCAAAAAAAGGGTCTGAATTTCCAAAAAATGAACATTTCAACCAAATAATAGTGTTCAATTAGTACCTTGGTAGTGTTTCAATTCGTTAAAAACAGATTGCAGCATATAACCATTGTAAAGTGTGTTCTGTAGCAGTTTTATTATGATCTTTATCAAAAATGACATCGTTCACTATCTCAAGAAGAAAAGCTAAGTTTTCAAAGTTATTTCCAGCTTCCCAGTTTATGTTAATTGCTGATTTTATTTCTTCTTATAAAATGTCTTTTTGAATATTATATCGTAGGCAGAAAAAAATTTTTGTAAAAAAAGTATGTACCCTCTGGGGTCTATCGTAACTTTTGAGGGACGATTTTTCTTTCCTTAATAAAAAACTTATTTTTGACATGATATTTTTTAAATTATTTTTCCTGTCCATTAGACACTATTTGTAACCAGTATACAAAATATCTTTGGAAAAAAAATGTCAGGCATTAATGGGTTAAACGTATTTTTTCTTCAACAAAAAACAAAAAAAAAAAAAAAAAAAAACGAAAGTATTATAACTCTTTTTTCCTCGATACGTACATGTGTAAAACATGCACAGTTAGTGGTGTACCTTGTAAACTAGGGGTTGGCAAGAGGGGTTGCCTCTTCCCAAGGTTGCAGCAATCAGGAGGCGGCATTTCAACCGATTAAAAAAAAGGCTTAAGAAAAAGGCAATTCTTTTTTAATGATATTAATAGAGAAATATTAAAGGGAAAAAACACTCTTAAGGAATGTTTAATGACAAAATTTGGCCGATTATGGCCTATTAATCCATGCATGCCTAATATGTAATATAAGTGAGAAGAAACACTAAGCACCATAGAAAAATATTTAAAAAAAAAAAAGAAATAATGAAATCAAAGTTGTGCAATATTGTCTCTAAATTTGTTGAATTAATCAATTGAAATTTCCTGAAGAAACAATTTTTTGGGACGCCACAGTGACCTCAGAGTGGGGCTGCCCCGAGGGAAGGGGAGCGATTTTTCAGTTCGCCTGGGGGCGTTGGACCCTATATTTGCAAGAGTAACGGATTTTTTCGTATTACAGCTTTGAATTTGTTGCAGGGGACTGTTTGAAAAAACTCCGGAAAGAATTTGCATGACAATCTAAGTTTTAAAAATACGTAATTAGAATTTATTAAAAACGATATAGTTGCATTATTCTATTTTCAGATATTAATTTCCAAATTTATGTAGTGTTAATAGGTTTTTTGAAATATTGCCTTCAAGTGTTAGACTATTGGATTGGGACAGTCAGAGGACTGTGTTTTTGGTGCTTACATAATTTTTAGAAAAAAGAAATTAAATTGTTATTGCTGCAAATACAATTAGGCCACAAAGTGTTAATGCTTCAGTTGAATAAAGAGCGATAATTACTGTATTATACTTTATTATTTTTAAAATACTCGATTCGGACAGCCAATTAGTAGTTTACAGAGAATCGCTCATTAAACGATTTTATGGTAAAACCCTAAAATATAAAATGCGTATAATAACATTTTTAATCCCCTTCCCACTCTGTGGCTTGTAGTGTATTGTTCTTCGGACAATACGAACTACGCTTAAGACGAACTGATTTTAAAACAGTCCCTTGAGTTCATTTTCACAAGGTTCGACGTATGTTATATCCAGTGATTCCAACTAGAACCGAGCAAGCAGAAATGCTAAATAGTGGAAAGCAAAAAAAAAAAAACTTTGTGGCTGGATAATCTGCATGTCCCCCTGGCGATGTGCTAGCAGAACGAGCAATATGCAGATGTAGAAGATTCTCTGCCCAGTCATTATGTAAAAACCTTGTATGTGGAGAATCCGATTTATTAATTTGTAGTTACAAGAAGCGTCCAAGGACGCCGGCCCGGAGATCCGCACGAAACGAGTTACCGGACTCTCTTGAAATCGAGGCAGTATAATTACTGTCATTAATGTAAGGTGGAAAAACAAATTCCCGGGACACGTTTGGAACAAATGAGGGGGTCCCTTGCGGATGAATTTACGAGATGTGTCGAAACTCCACTCTCGTAAACTTTAAAACAAACCTTGAGACGGGCTGACCTCGTTCCTTTCATGAAGAGATAAAAAATCTGAAAATTCTGCAAACATTTGCGACAATGTGTGATGTATTGCCAGGTGCAGGTGTTTTCTAAATATTAGACTGAATAGAGGGTTAGCTGTCAAACAACCTTACGTACAAAAAGCTGAGTTTTTCGAAATAAAGAACAATCATACAGACGTTTTCCGACAAATGAAACTAAAAATTTGCTTACCTGAATTTTATGCGTACCGTTAGTATCCAAAAAAAAGTCGTTTTGTTCAGCGCTGCAATTGTAGGTTCCAATTAGTTACTTCAAGATCTAAAACAAGTTTACAGTATAAAAAAAGTTACAACCTACTGTAGGTTATAAATCTATAGCATGAGTTAGAGGCCCACTATACCATATAAAAGCACTTTACCGTTCGGTAGCTGGCCAAATTCCTAAATTTCCATTTATAACGTAATCACTCACTGTAGTTATCTACAGTCTTAACTAAAGAAAAAATGAAACATACACACACACAAATCGATAGTTCTTTTTATAGCAAACTGAGCGACTATTGTATTGACGAAAACTGCAGGTAGTTACAGAAGTTTCAAAAAACAAACTATTGTTCTGCGTAAGTATTTTGTGTATTATGTATTATCGAGAAGAATTTGACGGATAAATGTTTCAACTTTATTCCGTAGCATTATAGATCACCTCGAAATAGTATGTGCAGTATTTTCTTCATAATTTGTGCTTTATTTACGTTGGTTTTACCTTCAATCAATATAAATCAGGTTCTGGTGTTTACCCCCCCCCCTCCTTTTATTCAGTTTATTTATTTATTTGCTTTGGTACTACCGCATTGCATCAGTTTTGTGTGTGTCTCTTTTTCTCTCTTTTTCAAAGCTGTACAGTTTTTTTTCCTGGAGATGAAAAATGTAGAATGAATAATCATTTCTGTTCAAAACACATTTGAGATAACTTTTTGTTCTAAAGCGAATGTATCTCTAAATTTGAGGCTCCCTTCAAGAACGAGTAACTTTAGAAGTTCGATTTTTTCAATTGCATTCAAAGTATCAATTTGCTTTTCAGCTAAAAGATTATTTTCTTTTGCGCCGCAATTGCTGTTGTTATAATCACAAGTCACATCTATAGTATTAGCAACAAATTTTTCACCAGGATTGGTGTGAAGTAATAAAACAAAATTAGAAATTCGGAAAGCATTGGCGTAATTACAGGAAGAGGAAGCGGAAAAAGTTGTTTCATATAACCATGGTGGTGAGAATAATAACATATCAAATACATGCACATATAGGGGGGAGTAGTAGTAGTACGTAGTAAACAGAATTTAAGAAAATAGTTAGATGTATAAGCTGATTCTAACACAATTGACTGCAAAAGTTTCAGGTATCAGATGCTTAATTTCATTTAGTGGCAATATTTATGCAAGAAATGTTTAGATACACACAAACAGAAACTCCAAAACTGAATACCAAAATTGATGAACGTTAAACTAATATCACAACTCGTCGCATTGTGTACTTTACCAACATTGCTATTTTTTAACCAAAAAAAAAAAACCTACCTTAATCGAATTACAAAGTTTCAATTCGCGCAAGTTCTTTCGATGAAGGAATCATAAAAATCTTCCATTTTTTTTCAAATTACACTTCAAAACGGATACATAATGACAGTCATTTTGTTCCCACGGACAATGGCTGAGACAGGAATATGGCGATCTCCGATTTATTCACCGAGGTCGCATTTAACACGTTTTGTTGCTCGAATGTATTATGTTTCACTTTTGAACCGATAAACGACTTGACATTGTCTCCCTATATACCAAAAATGTTCCATGTCTTATTGCGTTCCATTCCATTTTGTTCAACAATTTTTTAACTCAAAATTTGAACTTCCAAGTCTATCAGATTGCAGAAAACGGCAGGAGTGGGGGATGGGAGCAGGATACCCAGCCTCCTAGAATTTTTCCGGAGACCTTGGCTCAGTTTTACATTTGAAATTGAGTCAAAATTGTCCTCATGTAACGTTGACCAGGGC
Organism: Uloborus plumipes; assembly: GCA_038373865.1. Lineage (NCBI taxonomy): Eukaryota > Metazoa > Arthropoda > Arachnida > Araneae > Uloboridae > Uloborus > Uloborus plumipes. The sequence goes on along the minus strand of JAXGGA010004024.1, from coordinate 21,100 downwards.
CGCCGAGAGGGTAAGTCCGCCGTATTGGAATCTAGGGGCCCTATCTTGTAAGACTCGGAATTGAAGCAGTGTTAGAACAGGGGCAGGAAAGTAATTTTAGTTGAGGTCCGGATACTTTTTAAAACTTTTATCATCAAGGTCCAGAAAACCCACACATTCTACACTAACCATTTCAAACTTAAATCAGCCACGCAATTACTTCTGCAATTATAGAAAAAGGGAAGCTACGCCGATCGATATTGTTGCCTGGACTTTAAAATATTTCTGAATAATTTATTTGTGTAATTTAAACTTTCAATACACACATTTTTGGAGTTCCAGTTTTTGATTTTTCACGATTCAGGTCTGGACTGCGGTCCGCCAGTTGTCAGATACTCTTGTAGGTTGTATAGGGTAAGGTTATGGGAACCGGAGCCTGATTACCGCAGGGGGGGGGGCACGCGAGGCACAGGCCCCTCCTCATAGATTTCAGGGGGGGCCAAAATCCCCTTACTTTATACAACGCCTCCTAAATACTAAATGCCTACTGTATATTTTCAATTAATTATTAATACTGAACGTTTACTTTGTATGTCGACTTTTTTTTTTCCTCTGAATAATTTGATAGTTTTTTTTTTTTTTAATTTTGATCTTCGCACAAAATTTTTATTTCATTCTGGCATTGTAAGAATTTTTTTACTCGTAACACGTAACTGATAAGAGAAGGGAGGTGGGGGCCCGAAAACAGAAATGTGCCCCCATGGCCTATAACGGAATGATCGGGCTCTGATGGGAACAGGCTCTGCTATGACACGAATAAGAGGCCCCTGTCGGCCCCTCAGAATTCAACAATTTTTCATTGGGGATTCTATGCAGGAAAATTTATGACCACATTCCTACTCACCCCTACACATACTACAGCTTCTGAATGGTTGATTCTAAGAGGTACCACAGCTGTAATCGGACTGAGGACCACGGATGAAATAAGAGTCATTTAAACTTATTTCTGTTGTCAAAACTTATTTTTAATCATACAATCATTTTGAATTTCATTATGAAAAACAATGAAAGGGTGCACGATCTGAGTAAGGGGCCCCTGAAAAGGGGCTTTAAGCATACATCTCCATTTTCGGTTTTCTAGGACGTAGAGCAAAGGGGGGGGGGGACCTCAATGTAATTTACCTATATGAAAAGAACGACAAAATGCACGAGGTTACATTATGTTTCTAAAATTAGGGGGAGGGGGTCGACTATTCCTGATCACTCAATTGCCGAACTTGACACCTATATTGCACACCGAAAATGAAGGGGGCACATCTTCAATGCTAATCCAATTTAAAAACAGCCCCTTTTATTCTCGATGTGCTATATGTCTAATCCAGTAGTTCCCAACCTTGGGCGATCGTCCCTAAGGGAAGAATTTTCTATACTAGAGGGAAATAAGTTTTTGGGGGCGATAGGGGAGGGGGCGACAAGTATTTGAAAGCTAAGCACCAGCAGTAAAAAGCCGGAGAATGCTGAAATTTAAAATGTATACAAAACCAATTGTTCAGAGTTCACACATTGAGTCATAAGTTAAAAAAAAGAAACAGGAGCTTCTTTCTACACGACGGTTAAATTTCGAAAATATTTCATTATTCATTTCAAAGTTCATGAATCTTTTATTTTTTATTATTTTTTTTTTATTTTTCAAATTTGCATTTTTGGTGTCAGTGTTTGTTAAACCCCGATTTCATTTTAAAACAGAAAACAATTTTATAAAATAAGCACTTCTGGTTTTTAAAACTTACGCCAATAATCTCAGTTAAGTATTTCAATTCAAATTTCTGTCCGCGTTCGTTTTGTAAAAGAAAGGAAAAAAACGTAAAAAATTTGTTTCTATTTATTTATTTTTTATTTTAGTTAGAACTAATTGGAAAAAAAATGCGTTATTATATCCAATTTACAGCAAATTGAAATTGGACAGTTATATTTTCAATAATATCTATGCTCACTTGCACTAACTTTTTTTTCTTTAGAAAGAAGGTGGTGGGGGTGGGGAGGGGGCGAAATGTGTCAGTTAACATCTAGAAGAGGCGATGGGCTCAAAAAGGTTAAGAACCACTGGTCTAATCAAATGATAATATAAAGTTGAAATAGTACATAAACATTCGTTATTCTGTCTTTTTTTTTTAATCAATATAAGAAATTTCTGTGTCGGGGATCAAGGAAAATTATCTGCCAAAGTGGTAAATGCTCCATGCTCCATGCACATGCAAACAATCGGGTACCCCATTTCTGGACAGGCAGAAATTTACCGAATAAAACTCTGAAAAACAAGTTATGCGCATTACGTCATCTAATGAGACGATACATTAAGCATACATTTTTTTTTTTTTAAATTTCAATGCTGTCTCCAAACCTGCGGGAAAAAATCTTTTTTTTTTTTTTTGGAAAGTCACTGTAATCTCACATCGGAGCGCACCTGCAAAAAGCATTTAAAATTTAATTTTAAAAAATGCGTCCAAAAGTGAAAATTTTCAATGCTGTCTGCAGATTTTCCGAAAACTCAGTCTAAATATTCTGATTAAAATTTTTTAGGAGGTCACAGTCCCCTGCAAACAATAGAATCCCCTCAAAGAAATATAAAGAGGAAATTTCTTATTCTACTTCGTTTTAAGATGTATAGATGGCACCACAACATGATCTTTAAAATGCATGTTCATTTTCAGAGCCACACACATCTTAGTGGGTTTTTTTTTAATTCAATTTATCTAAATGAGATAGTTCATTTCTTTCGATTTGAATAGTTTTTTATATTTCTTTCATTGTCAAATATAAAAAATGGGCTTATTATGCATTGACGTTTCAGTCTGTTAACACGTCATTCATATATGGGGTGTTCCCTACCTCCTTACTCGTCAAAACGAAAATAGGAATAATAATGTAAAACATTGGCTATTCAAACAAAAAAGAAAGTTGAGACTATTCTCAAATTTTATGAAAACCTTTTTTCTATTTTAAACTGCATGATTATTTAATTTTTAACAGAAAACACAATTTTAGCACAAAATACTAGCAATTTGTTTATGCTAGAAGCCATTCATCATGTAGCGTCGGTGGTATAACGGTTAGCATAGCTGCCTTCCAAGCAGTTGACCCGGGTTCGACTCCCGGCCGACGCAGCCTTTTTTTCCCCCTATCGCCTTATTTTATTTTTGCTCATGAGTACATATTGAAAAAACTTATACACAAGGTGAAAAGTTTTGTGCAACAGTGAGGTTTATGCTTTTGTTTCCTTCATTGATCAGAAAGCCTAAATTCGCTTCTCACAATTTTCGCAATCAAATGTGCGTCTAAAAGTTCTGATTTTTACATAAATTTCAGTTTTGATCATTTTTTGTCCACACTAAAGGTCTAGCAAGAAAAAAAAAGAACAACAATCAATGTTAATATTCTAAAAGTCATTCCATGATGCATGAAGCAATACCTGAAAAATAAAATTTCTACGCAATTAGAAATGCGCACAATTATACTAGACACTGAAAAAAATGTATAATAATTTTTCTCTCAAAATAATTTTTCTATAATAAACGTGAGGGTTGAAGCAAAAAAGGAGGGGGAAGGGGAGGTCCCTTCCTCATGGCTTAATGAATTTTTGTAAGAATAGAATCCTTTCACGAGTTATGCATTTTATTAACATCAAATAAGAATTTCAACCTGCACAGAAAACATTCATAAATTCAAGATATATTTTGAAACTTATCAGAAACTAATGACGTTGCGCATATTTTTTGCTGTGGAAAGTAAAATTCTGAAGAAAATCAATCTTAATGCTAGTTAGCTCTTTAGTTCGACTTAAAAAAAAAAAAAAAAACAAGAAGGATACGTGGGGGCAAATATGCAATAAAATCCGGTATTACCGAGATTCAAGAGACCGCGGACTTTATTCGTTGTAACAGGTATTTCGTTGCAGTAGAATTCAAACAAGGAGATGGAGTTTAATTCGAGACACAAAATTTATTTTGCTGCAGCTGATATTTCGTTGTATTGGTATTCATTGGAACGGAATTCACTGTACAGTACCCGCCGCATTCATGTTAAACTGTACAAGAAAACTTAATGAACATAGAAAAGATGATAAAAACTAACCTCGAAACACTTCTTTGAAAAATGTTGCTTGAACTCGCAAATTTTTTTTTTTGGAATTTTTTTCGACATAAATTATCCGATCTAAAAAAAAATTTCCATGAACCTCAAATATATGCAAAACCAATCACTGCGATAAAATATAACATGATCAGTAAAAAAAAGTATAAAAACTATATGCGTATTTCAGTTTTAAGGTGGTTGGCCCACTTACCCGAACCAACCCTATCTGAAAAATAAATAAATTACTGTATTTCTATAGGTAGTTTTAATGGCTTCAAAATACAGTAAAAACTAAATAAAATTTACATTTTTACTTGCAGACGGATCTTAAAATACTGGCGTATAGATATTTGATTAACGGAAATCGTATACACATTGAAGAATGCAAATTTGGCATGCATTTCTTCATCTTCCGGGACTCTTCTTGGTGCTACATAACTTTGAAATTTATTATGTCTGTGTCAATTTTCAGCATAATTATAACTGTCTTTTTCAAATTTTTTTACACGCTTTCCAAAAACTTGATTTTATAAAACGGCAATACTGATTTTATTAAAGGAAAGTTTTAACATGTTTAGGAAATGGTGGAGCATCTCAGAACCCAAGCAGTCTGAGCCCTTTCTCACCTTACTTCATGGGTGTAGAGGGGAAGAGGGTCAGCCCCTTTTTTAAAGCAGAAAATATGTGAAATGAAAAAAAATATATGTAAAAAAATGAACTTCGACATCTCGAATTCAAATTTTGTTGGGTTGGTGGAGCACCGGGACGCGAGACGTTGGCAGAGCGCCAATCTCAAAGAGGGACTACACGACATTTCTGTACCTCAGAACCAGACTAACGTAAGTCCATTTTCGTCATTTTTCGGTAGAGGGGAAAAACGATTGTCGAATACATCGTTTTTCCCTTCTACTGAAAAATGACGAAAATGGACTTACGTTAGTCTGGTTCTGAGGTACAGATTTGAGATCCAAAAAGAAAACATTGGAATTTGTCATTGCTCAAAAAAGAGAAAAAAAGGGAACAGGAAAAACCGATTAATTAACGGGTGTTTCAATTTCTAAACTTGTCGATGGATTCATCTGTAGTAACTTTACACCTGATTTTGAAAGTGTGTATTTTTCCTTTATGAGCTCATTGAAAAGTTGTTTAGTTAGGAAACTGCCGCAATACCGTTCCGAAGGTAACGCAGGGAAACACAGGCGCTAAAAACACTTCCCTTTGTTCCCTTTGTTAAACTCTCCACAGGAACGCTCAGAAGGGAGGTCACGGGAGGTCACTGGGACTTCCCAAAAATTTCCTCATTCAGCAAATTCGGACTGAAGATTCGGCAAATTCAGAAATCTGTTTGTTATATATATATATATATATATATATATATATATATATATATATTTTTTTTTTTGCTATTATACATATTGTGTGTGCGTGTAGCAGCTATTTTTCCTTTTTTATATATGTTTGTTAACTTCGACAATAAGGAGAACCAATTTATAAAACTTTATTCACTTGTTGACCTGCCATGCAGTCCATATGTTTGTTTTCCATTCAATCATTTTGACAGTTCAAAAATATACCCCCGTTGTTAATCATCAAAGTTCAAATATTTGTCAATTATCTGAAGAAAAGATTGAAAATGCTCCGTTTTTTTATTTTACTAATTTTTTAGTGATACCTATTGTCCTTTCTCATTAAGTAATAGTAAATGAGGTATGTGTAAATGCTCGTATTGTATCATTCGGATCATTCCGGAATTTCATTCGGCAAATTGAGAATTTTCTCCCTCCCAAAAATTTAAACTCTAGGCGCACCTGACAGGAAGTAACGTGAGAAAGCTAATGCTTAATTGCCGAGAATCCCCCAGGTCTGTTGTTTCAAAATTATCGAGGGGGAAGGGGGGGGGGCAGAAAGTAAATGCTCGATCCCATTTATAGAGGAAAAAAGCAAAATACTTGCACAAATGTATAATCATATCATTTCCGAGACTAAAGGCTCCATTGATTCCCCTCAGTCAAACTCGCATGGTGAGTCTTGCCTCCCCCCTCCCCCTCCCCCCATTTTGAGCTGAATACGCCCTTGCCCTTGCAGTACATCATGGCACGAAATATCAGCAAAAATTTACGCATATTGAAAATAAGTGCCAATTGCGCCTAAGCGCATACGATACATGCTCGTATGATTTTAATTCATTCTTATAATTGGTGCATAATTTTAAAGAGTCTTACAACTGTGTTTTAACCTTTATCCACCGGCATTAATCTGCTACGCTAGGCCTCCGCCTAGTGTAGCCTATTTTCAATAAAAAGCCCCTGTTCATAAGTTAAAATCCAATTGCAATGCAAATTATAATGGATTTAATAATGTTTTTACGCGGATGAAGCTGCAAAAAGTTATAAGTTTTAATAGTTGACAAAAGATGGCGCCACAAAGTTTCATATTCATCTTGACACGGAAATAAGCGAAAAACAAATAAATTATATGCAAAAAAAAAACTTTAAAAATTTGAATTCTTAATATTTCTTCAAAAAAGCATGTCACATAAATATTTATGACAGCAAGACGACTCTCTGGAGAAACAATATTAGCCAAATGGCTATACCTGCTATTTAACACGCAATTTCTTTTTAATTTTTTTTTCAGTAGCTGTACCCACACGGCTGTGCTCGTGCTATAAGAAAGAAAGATCTTTGAGTAAATGCAAATTTCTCTTTTGCGCCAAAATAAAAACAAATATTCTGTTTCGTTAGTTAAAATATGCGCACAGAAGCTGAGCCTCAAGGATACTAACTGAAGTTATAAAAAATATCCTGATATAATGACAACTGTCCGTCAAAACCGTCCTAAATATTCAAAAAAGTGCATCCAATTTGAATGAGCTTTGAAATCATTTAAAATTATCTTAGTTAATCGTTAAAGAAAAATATGAGAAGAAAATTTAATGGACAAAGTCGGATTTTTAGTTATGACTTATGTGAATAAGACGAGGGGAGGCTAACTGATTGATTACATTTTATTCGTTTTAAGGGTCATTCCGTTGAAAAGTTGATAGTTTGATCTTAGCGAGACAGCGTTATACCCCCTCCCACCATTTCAAAACACGTAATAAGTAAAATCTTTTAAACTAAAACATCACTGTGTAGTTTCTTAGGACGATCTGACACTGAGTTCTGTGTCATTTTGTAGGCTCCAGCTCAAGACCCTATTTCCTAAATCTTTATTTCTAATATTCAGTTAATTATTTAATTTGTTTTTGAGTTTTTCTTTGTTTTAGCTATATTTTAAGATACGTCAGAGCTTCTTTCATGCCTTTACACTTTTTTTTTTCACTTTTAAGGCAAAAAAGGCTAAAAAGACATAGTTGTGATTTACGGGCCACTGCGCATCATCTGCCAATTTTTTTATTCTTTATTTATTCATTTATTTGATTATTTGTTTATTAATAATAATAATTATTATTATTATTATCTTTTTTTTTGTATTCCAAAGAAAACCAAAGCGAGATTATATTCCGGGATATAAGGAACAAATTAAATTCGTCAAAAAATGAGATTCCTATTACATTTTAACCGACTTCCCTTCTACCCCCTCCCTCACCCCCAAAAAAAGAAGAAATCGTTGGCAGAGCAGCTTAAGGAACCTGCTGCGAACTTTGTTGCGCCGCACTTTTTCTGCACTGGAGCCGAGAATGAATTGAAGGGGCAAGTGGATAAAGGTGATATGTGACAACTTTTGAAAAACTTACATGGATGAAGGTGATAAGGTAATAAATTATTTTTTGAAAGCTTTTTCTAGAAATTTAATAAATTGTCACATATCACCTTCATTCAGTTGTCCCTTCAATTGTGTTTGTGAGTCAACACAATTGAACACACATTAATTTGAATTTGTGTAAATCGGCGAAATTCAAATGTCACATATCACCTTTATTCACTTGTCCCTTTAATTAACTCTGTAAATGCAGTTTCTCTGCTAGTGCACGCTTAATGCAGGAAAGAAAATCCGTCTTTTCCGCAATTTTATCTTACTTTTTTTACGATTACAGGTAAAATTTTTTGCAGGGGGACTTTTTTTTAATTGATTGATTTATTACTCTCAAGATAAAACTGAGGTAAGAAAAGGGTTCAGTGTCTCAAGCTACTATACTCTGTTCGAATTACAGGGTGCCCACAAATAACTGACGGCAAAATCTATTTGTGCATAATTTACATTCATGTTTTTTAGTGATGGCAACACTTAATAGTTTTAGTTTAATTCTATGAGAAATAGTGCAGACGTTTTTTTTAATTAAAATCTGTTTTATTATTTGCATTATAAAGATGGATGCTAAATGCCGTTTAATTCTCGAATTGCATTTAAAAGGTAAAGGGAATTGTGATTTAAAAAAAATGAAGCATTTCAATCTGTCAGAGAGATTAATTGAAAGAACTTTAAAATTTCTTATAGAAACAGGTAGTGTAGAAGTAAGGCATAGTGGTGGAAAAAAGCGAAGCGTACGAATAAAAAAAAAATAAATGTGCCCGTGAAAGAGTGCCTCTGTAGGTGCATGCCACTGCAGAAGCCTTTCCAAAAAGATTGCCATCTGTGGTTACAGTTAAAGGCACGAGAATAGAAACCATTACTTAAACATTTATTGACAATGACGTTACTTTCATTTAAGATTTATTTTATCATTATAGAAAAATTTGTGTTACAGTAAGAAATTTTCTTTTAGCAGTCAGTTATTTGTGGCTTATGTGACAAGAGTAGGTAAAATTTTTGCATTCGTTCGATTTAGCGTGGTAAAATGGGTATAGCCATTACCGTCTTTATCCAGAGGGTATTGGTATAGCTCCTCATCTTCTTTTATCCTTTCAAATCCCCGGGATTTAGCAGAGCTAGATCAAGTCCAACAAATCCTTCACCCTCAAAAAGTCAATGACAGGACCTGGTCTATCCCTCAAGTCTTCAGTGGATAGACCCAGGCAGGATAGAATGTGGTCTGGAGAAGCCTGCGCAGTGGTACAATTTTTACACAGGGCATAGTCTTTTACTCCAGTTGAATGCCTGAGGGACTTGACGTGTCCACTGCGGAGTCTTGTGATGGCTGTTTGGTACTGCCTATTAATATTGATAGCTAGACAGCCTCCTGGGCAATCGCTCTTGTACCAACTATGGCTCGGCGGATTTATCCAGTTCTTCTTGGTCCTGAACTGAGTCATTGAGACGATCTTTGGAGATGTAAGAGGCCCAGAGGGTGCCGTGACTTCATTTCTGAGACTGATTCTCCGTGACTGACCAGAGGGTGCCGTGAGGGGCAGCCCCTCCCTTGGCAAGGCTGTCAGCATTTTCATTACCTGGGATGTCCACATGAGAGGGAATCCATTGTAAATAAATGCGATGTGATTGGGAAAGGGTCAAGGTATAGCTCCTAGAAAGTTAGGTACGCGAAACACACCTAGCAGTCACGCATTTATAGCAGTAAAAAATATGCCGTCTCTCGTTTTTACTAGAAAATGAATATTTTCTTGACGTCTGATGAGATGAACTGAAACTGAACCATTTCCTTAACCATGAAAGAACAAATGTGAAAGACAAAGGAAAAAACTCCAAAATAGGATTGATTCTACGAACGGCAACATAACTGTAGTTCAGATGTCTGCAATTGGTTTAGTTAATATATTTATGGAAATTTGTGGATCAGAGTTCCGCTGAAGAAAATGTACCATTAAAATGCCTTTTTTCTTTTTTTATTGACCCATATGGATTTGTATAATCATGACCTTCTCATTATTAGAACCACACGCTAATCAACCGAACTAACGGGCCTCCATTTCAGGATCCTGTGCATAAAAAAAGCGTAATTAAAAACAAAATCGTTTTTTTCAACAAAACAACGAAAATGAATTATTTGATGTTTTTTCATCAAAAAAGTAGTGAAAAAAAATCTTTAAAATGTTGCCTCACTTTTAAAGATTGAAAAGTAATAAGGAAGGTATAACGGTCTCTCTCTCTCTCTATAAAAAAAACCACCTTTAAGAAATAATAAATAATGAAAATAATTTTTCAATTTCATAGCGAGGGGTCAGAGATTCATTAGTTCAAGGGATTTTCTTTAAGTTCTTTTAAAAAGCATCACTGCAAAGGTACTGTTAGTTAATAAATAAATCTATAAACAATAAAATAAGATGCTTGAATTGAACAAACACTGAACGAAAAGTTATTCAAATCAAAAAATAAAGAATGGGTCTATTGACTGAAATCTTTTGAACAAAAGAAAGATTTTTGTAAATCGACGTACTCCCTCTAAAATTATTCGAAAAGATACAGATAGACAGACTAGCGCAGCAATTCTCAACCGGTGTTCCGGCGCACCGGCACCGGTCAGCAGAGAAACTGGAAGGAGGAAAAGAAATAGAAAGAAACCCATAATAATATAAGCATAAGTACAGTATTTTTATATGAGTTTCGTGGTTATTTTTCGAAATCTTCTGTGTTTATGCCAATATTTATTACTTATATTTAATTAACGCAATAATTAACTGTTTTAACTTTTAAATGTTTTTTGACAATTATTTAGTAAAAAGTAAAGATTTATTTATGCATTAAGTATTAATTGTAATTTGCAAAAAAGAAAAGAATAACCCTACTCGTTAACAAAAGTTTCTAACGGCACTCTATTTATTTATTTATTTATTTATTTATTTATTTATTTATTTATTTATTTATTTATTTATTTATTTATTATTATTTTATTTATTCATTGTTATTTATTTATTTATATTTTTTTTTGCCATATAATGAAGGAAAAAGGGAATAACACGTTACTGGTTCAAAAATTGAATTCCCATGATGACACATGTTTTTAATGTCCTCGGGCGGCTTTTTTTTCGGAAGAACGAACGAAAAAGAAGGGGTGGGACTCACCGTTCCGCATTTTTTTTTTTTTGATAGCCTTCGCCGGTTCGCGGGTCGAAAAAGGTTGAGAAATACTGGACTAAGCAGACACATATCTGATTTTAGCGATTTCTTACTACATATTAATCTTTCTTTCTAGTTTTTATTTAGTTTTTTTGCTTCTTTCTTTCACCTATACAGGAAAGAAGGCTAATAGTCAATCCTATTGGCGGATTATGCGCTGTTGCATAGTATATACCAACTTATTATTATTATTATTATTATTATTATTATTATTATTATTCGGCATTCCTGTAGAGAGTTCCAGAAATTGTGGTGTGATTCTGCATTCACCGAAATAAAAGATTCATTTTGAATTTCCAACATCGCACTACTATTTCTGCACTGCAGCCGAGGAATTAACTCTGTAAATGTAGCTTCTCTGCTACTGAAACCCTAATGCAGGAAAGAAAATCTGTCAGCATGCTCAGGCTCACCAAGTTTTTTATGACAAGTAGAGGAATAAAATTAGTTGAGGGAGGAGGGCAGTGGCGTACATAGCGCCCCCGCAGCCCCCGCGGCGCGGGGGGGCGCCAGAGGTATGGGGGCGCACTCTGGAAAATTGAGTATGTCCTCAGTTAAAAATATATTCAACTTTTTAAGCCCCAAAGCGTTAACAGAAAACTCAGATAAAGAACTTGTGGATGCAGCTATTAAGTTTTGTGAAAAGTATGAAAACGATGTGTCTGGCTCAATTACATCAGAAATTATTTGTATGCGAAACATTTTGTCAGGTGAAATAAAAGAGAGAAACTTGACAAAAATTACTGAAGTGGCTCATCTTGTTATGATAGAGAACAATGTTTTATCATCCAGTGTCCCAGATATATGCACAGCTTTTATTATATTTCTCACGTTGCCAGTAACATCCGCATCAGCAGAGAGATCCTTTTCTAAATTAAAACTAATTAAGACTTATCTAAGAAGTACAATGACAGACGAACGATTGAGTGACCTTGCTGTATTAAGCATAGAAAGCTCCAGGGTTCATGAGTTAAATCTCGACGAACTTACTCAAAAATTTTTGAGTACTAAACAACGCAGGGGATGAAGTATGAGTTTCTTGTAGAATTAATTTTATCCTCCTGCAAGGAAGTAACTTATTGAAACTTAACTGTATATAATTTGACTGCAAATATTTTTCCTTGTGTTCTTTTTCTAATGTGCTTTATAATTAACAGTAACCTTTAATGAAACTTGGAGTATAATTATTGTAAGATATCCTGGTATTTTCTAGTAAGATTTCAATGTGGCAAGTGTATAGTGTTTATTACCTTTCCTGAATTCTGCTTTTTCATTGCAATTACAATTTTCATTACTTTATGTTTTGAAATAAACTTGATTTTAAATATCAGAATACTCTTCAACGAAGTCTTATTATAGCTTTTAATTTTTTGCCATAAAGCTAAGATAGGGCATACTTATAAATCTTACGGGGGGGGCGCACTAATAAATCATGCAGGGGGGCGCGACGAAGTCTATGTACGCTACTGGAGGAGGGATTTTTCTTTACTAGAAAAATAAAGCTTGGGTAAAACAAAGGTTGAGTAACGTCCCTAGCACATTTATCTTATTAAAAACTTAATGTCGAAGAATAGAGAATACCTATAGAGCAACACAGTTTTCAACTTTTTTTTTCAAACAAAGTCAAACTTTATTTCAACTGAGAAATCTGTGTGATTTCTGAGAACAAAAGCATTTTTTCAAATATAACTTTTGAAATAAACTGTACAGTGACTGCAGTACGTGAAGAATACAAAATGTCTGATTGCTTGCGGAATGGCTGCCTTTCTGCTTCAACGTTTTCGTTAAAACGTTCAACAATTTAGTAATACGTATTTTTTATAAACTAAATTCTTCGAGATTCTTTTAAACTAAATTCTTTTTCTTCGAGAAGAGTGAGTGGATTCTTTTAGGAACAATTGTTGTTAAATGCGATAGTTATTAATACACTTAAATTTTAGGTCAAATTTTGTGTACGCATTTTGATTAAAGAAAATAAAATTTTTATTTCATAAGGGAGGGGTTAGATATTTTTCTTGGTTATCTCAATTGATGACTTCCTTTAATTTCTCAACAAGCACATCACCGTGAAGGTACTTATAGTTCACAACACTGCAAAAAATAAATCGTTAATTTACGGTACAATGCTGGCAGCTAAGGCTCCATTTCAAAACTGTAAAATGTACAGTAATAAACTGTAAAATTATCAATTTTACAGTTTATTACTATAAAGCAGCAAGTTTAGTTTATTACCACAAAAGTAGGTGTATTATATTGCAAAAACAACTATATAACACGGACAGCAAATGTTCCAGTTTAAAACTGTAAAACGCACAGTAATAAACTAAAATTAGCAATTTTACAGTTATTGCTGAAAAGCAGCAATTTCACAGTTTATTATGTAAAATTAACAATTTTACAACTGTAAAATTAGCAGTTTTTAGTTTGTGACTCTAAAATTAGCTGTATTATACTGTAAAAACAACATCTATTTTTTACAGTGAACTTGTATATGCAATAAATTAAAATATTTGAACTGAACAAAAATTAACGAAAGATTACTGAAATCAAAAAAGAAAATATTGGAATGTGTTGTCTTGTGTGTGAAAAAAGAACTTTGTTACCGAAATAATTGCTATGCGCATTATGAGAAGTCGCTTGCGGCTTTGAGGCCGCTGGTTCCTCACCTGTAACTTACACCATTCTCATACTGAACACGACAATTATGTAACTTTTAAGCGTCGATGGAGGTACTTAAACAGCATAGACATTGAGGAAATTTGTACACAACTCTTTCGCGGGATTTGAGATCTACTGATCGCTGTTAAAGAGTCTCCCTCCTCCATGCAGAATGTCATCATCCAGCTCGAAATTAAGGGTAAATGAGGACTTACAGCACTATCATTCTAACCATGACAGTTATGTAACTAAATCTTCCAAACTATGATAGAATGACTTACAGCACTATCAGTCTAACCATGACAGTTATGTAGCTAAATCTTCCAAACTATGTTAAATGACTTACAGCACTCTCATTCTAACCATGACAGTTATGTAACTAAATCTTTCAAAATTTGTCAAAGTGACTTACAGCATTCTTATTCTAACCACGACAGTTATATAACTGAATATTCCGAACTATGTTAGAATGACTTACAGCATTCTCATTCTAACCACGACAGTTGTGTAACTTTTACACCCCTGTGGCATTACTTAAACTGCATCGAGATTGAGGACGCTTGTCCACCACTCTTTTTGTGGAGTTTGAGACTCACTGCTCAAAGTTATAGAATCGTTCTCCTCCATGCTGAATGCCATCATCTAGTTCGAAATTTACGGTGAAAGAGATATACACATTTTTCCTTTCCTCTTCATTAATCCCCAATAAATGTCGCATTTCCAAGAGCTCCGGGGGTCGATGGGGAGCATTAGTAAAAACAAAAGCGCAGGTCGAACCGAAATCGAATCGCTCATTCCCCATTGTTCCCGTCGCGAACTCTGACAGTTATTTCGTTTCTCGCGCTGTCGTCTGAATGGAATCTTTAAATTCCAGGCATTGTTAGGTGTTTCCGAGCGACTGAGGATTCCAAACAATTCACTTCACTTCTCCTGGAGTGTTTTGACAAACAAATTTCTTCGATAAGCGATAGCATTGTTAAGCGAAAAGCATGACCTCCTAAATGTACAATGCCGCCGAATAAAAATTCGAACACTTATCGAAGACGCGAGGAGGGGGCCCCGGCAATCATACTCTGTAAACAGAATGCACGCTTGATCAAAACCCAATTAAATTCGGAAGACGCGGCTTTGTTTACTCGAAAAATTTCTTTTCCGCGCCATTGCAATTTTCAATTAAGATTAAAGCCATTGTTAGTCATCGTTATCGGCTTTGTTTTAATTATTTTCCCCGGTTCCGTAAGATAATGAGATTTCTCCCTCTCCCTTGCGTGAAAAATCCGCGACAAAATTAAGACGACAATAAGGGGATCATGAAGGTTCGGGAAAAAAAGAACTTCCAGGAATAAAGCCGATAAATATTGTTGAAGGAAAAACGAGAATTATTTTTGTTGGAGTGATAACTCCCCCTCCTCCCTCGCTCTCAAATAATTATCTGCGAGAAAGAAACCTATAAACCACTTACAAGAGATTCCATTGGAGCGTTAAAGTTACTTTTATCGGCCACAGCGGTATAATTGCTAAACGCTTGAATTAATTCATTGATAAGAGCTAAGTACGGAAGAAAACAGCTTGATTTTCAAGCATCTTCATTTGCAGGAGGGTTTTAATGAATATTTTTCTTCGATAATGATGAGCAAATAAAAAAAAGGGGGCTCGTAAAAACCGATGTGGATTCGAATTGAAAAGATAAAAGTGAATTTTTTTTTAAGCATTCGATTTTTGTTGTGCTCATTGTTCTTTTCCGAGATCCATCATTCGAGTAGGTGATTATTCGGCAGCGACATCTATCGGCCATGGCGATCAATGCGGACGATGCTGCGACACATCACTGAGCATAAGTGGTGGAACAATGGCATTAGAATGGTGAAACAAGGCCACAAATGAGTCCAGAAATAACCATTAATTATAACTTGGAACGTGTTTTTTTTTTTTCTTTTCTTTTCCTCTCTTCTTGTTATTATTGTTCTTTAGATGAGAGAACCACTGGACTGCTTAAAATTCTCTTGGACGGAAAGCAATCCCGTATTATTCTTCTTTCTCGATGTCGTCAAAAGTTAGAAACAATAAATATATAAATAAGCTCCAGTAAACATTAACATTTTGGATTCAACATTTTCAATAAAATAAAATATATTGATGTTTCATTTTATAGTCACTATGAGAAAAATTTACTAAAGTGTTATTTTACTAAAATAGTTTTGTTATAGTTACTAAAGAGTTCTACCGCATTTGCCAAGGAATAGAAGTACGTTATTTGGGGAAACTTTGAGGATTGCCGATTAACTATATGTCATTTCAGCTTTTTTACCGTATTGGACTTTTTAAAAAACATCAAGTAAGAATTCACAGTGCTGCGCTTTCCTAGCAAGGTAATGAAATAAATTGTCTATTCTTTATTTTATAAAAACAAAATAGTGAAAAGAAAAATTGGCAATATTTCATCCAGGATAATAACTCAAACAGTATAGAAACACCAGCAAACACTGAGATCAAAAATGCAATTCCTTTAGCCAGTCACAGGCAGAAAGAATGTTTAAAATGAAGTAGAACAAAAACACTGTGCTACTGCATCAACGCCATGGACGTTTCTATACATATATCTTCCAGACCCTTCTAAAGAAGCTGTATGCCCTTCTGAAAATACTTGAGCTAATAACATACATTAAATTAGCCGTGTTCCAATGTTAAAGAGAAAAAATGGCCCAAGGGCGAGGAAGTTAGCGCGAAACTTTGTCGTAAGTATCACAGAAGAAAAGAAAAGAATCTGCGTAGCATCGTTCAATTACAAGATACATAGCATTTTTATTTCGATCAAGTCAATTTGAAAATTGGACAGTCATTGAATGAGAATTTTGTCAAATTCTCAATAGCAGGTATGGCGAACTTGGTAAAAGTAGGGGGAGCTAAGCGCAGTGCCGAATATTAGTGCTTCAGGGGGGGGGAACAAGACTCACTTTGCCACCCTTTGTACACAAAAGTTCAATTTTTGAAATCATAAATATTCAAACAAACTTGATGTGAATGAAAAGAATTTAAAAACATAACTAATATCTCTTTTCTCCAAAAGACAGCAAGTTTAAGTGCATACTTTTATATTAGTAATATAAAATTAGCTTTAGAAGTAATATTCGTGCGGAAATAGGGAGTCTCAAATTTCTCCCGGAAAATTTCCAAATTGTAGCTTTAAAAAATGATTGTAGACAATTTCGGGTACATTTGGTAACATTAAGGGCACAGCTGTTTTTCAAAACTGAAGCTCTAAAAATGCAATTTTAATCTGTTCTCAGTGTCTGAAAGATTTTCCGGCAATTTTGGAAAATTAAAGACCGAGAAACGAGAGTTCAAATGTTCCGTAATGATTTTGTGGGGAGAGGGCTTTGGAAAAGTAAAATTTTGAATAATGTACTGCAAAAAATTGTAGTGATAGAGTTTTTCCGGGGGAGCTGAGCCGGCTTGAAATATTCCAGGGAGCGCCGGAGCTCCCTCAGCTCCCCCGGTTCCTACGATCCTGGGATTTTTAAATAGAGAATGATGACACTCGTCATTTCTGTTGGGAAGACAGTGTAACTGCTCCTCTCTCATGGCTTTGAGAAATGCATTTATATACGCACATGTGTGTTTTTTACATTAACTATTAAATAGTTTTTCGCATCATTATTAAGATTGTTTATGCATTATTCTGATTAACACGCGGTCTTAGTTTAGTAAATTTTGAGGGGCTTTTTTCGCTATTCTCAGAAGTGTATAAATTGTAAATTTGCGTAAATTTGAACGTCAATTTTCATGATTTATTCAAGCTTATAACAGGTTAAAAAGTAATGCATGAAATTAATATTGTTATTATTAGCATTGAATAAAATATGTGATCTGTAGTCCGCAAAAAAAGAGAAACTTTTCTCTCATGGATTTACTGAACAATGCATCAATCAAAGACTGATTCTTCATTCTGAACGAAATAGAATGAGTCATATAAGAAATAAATGTATTTAATTTACCCAATTTTTTGCAATGTATTTTATTCAACTTCTTCATCCACGTCACGACATCTGCAAAACATAGCAATCATGAACCTACCTCATGAAAGTTAAAGTGCAGTGGTTAATAATAAAATTTCTTATAAAACAGTGTACTATGTTTGCTATTCTATACACCATCTGAATTCCAATATTCTAATTAACTCTTTTTTGTCATTCACTTTCTTTCCGACATAAAGGAATAATCCGATGCAGTCCGCAACTGACCTAGATTTTAATGGGGTTTTTACTTTTTTTTTTTTTTTTTTTGTCACCCAATTGGCAAAAACTGATTTGGATTGATTTTTTTTTGTGCGATCAAAAATTATAGATGCTTGTGAATCAGAATCATGTCCTCATAGATTGATTTTAAGTTGTCTAGTGTGCAAGTGAATGCGCCCCTCGCATACGCGAATTTCTATCAGTCAACAACAACCACATTTTTTTCGACATTCTTTCATTTGCTTAGAACATACTTTTCCGGATTCATAACCTTATGCATACACTAAGAAAACTAATTTCAACATATATACCTTTCTTTTCATCCGATTGCGCAGAATTTAGTATCAATCATTTATTTGATTTTCAGAACAGTTCTTAAAACATTTCACGCTTTTTGACGCCATTATCCTTTAACAAGGCAACAATAGAAACGTATTCTATGATCATGGTGTCATTACGATTATTCTGAGTGTGTACAGTACACATAGTATTATCTGTGTCGTTGCTAAAAAAAGGTGTTCAATGACTTTCCAAAATAATGACCAGTAAGCGTAAATCGTTTGGGAAAAAGTTGGTTTCAACTTGCCTCATAAGTTTTGCGATACCAGCTTGAATGCGAACTTTCTGATTTTCCAGCACGGTTCTTAGGCACCAACGCTATTATAAATATGTTTGTACATGCAATGCAAGAAAAGTGGACATACTGCATGCATCTTTAGTATACAGCATTTCGTGGATTCGTGGTTTCAGTTACCACGAGCAGTTACAGTTCGATCTGCGGAAATAACGAGCTCTCAACGATCGCTACAAATGAGGTAAGAGACAGTGGCATTCAAAAGATTCGATGCAAATGATTTGTCCTCGCTTTTGTTTGGAGACTTTTCTCTTTCGCAACTCAAACAAAACAAAGCGCAACAAGCGCTGGAACACCTCTCGCACACAAAACATTCCTTTTTTCTCTTCCCCCGTCCGCTTTTCATTCCATTCTAGGAGGAGGGGGGGCGAATTTTTAAATTATACGTTGCTAATGAGCGTTAAAATTAGTATTCATGGAATCATTGAAGTGGGATTAAAAGCCTGGAACACCCTTTTTTTCCCCTCCGCTCTGCTTGCTCGAGACGCGAAGCCGACTCTTTTGTGCGCGCTTAAAATGGAAAATTCTTAAAAACGATACTTTTAAAAATGCATACAAATGTCTGGCGAAAAAATGTATTGCATATAAATTCCGGAATCGGGGAAAATAAAGTCCGGGAAAGATCCCGGATAACAAAGAGAATCGGAACATTCTCCGGGGAGCCTCCTTTGTCGTTGTTCAGTTCGATTCTTTTTCGAATCCATTGTCGCCGCGAACCTCATTTCTCCGAGTTTTTGCTAATTTGAAAGAGATATCTGGATTTGGCGAATAACAAGGGTTTTATTACGCCGAAAACGAGATCACGAAAATTCCAACAGAGTGGAAGGGCACGGAAGAATGGGGCCTCCATTCAGGCCCGAGCAAGGGACACACATGAAAAACTGCACATTGAATTTGCTTTCATTGCTTGCAATTCAATTAGAAACGGCATTTCTATGGAAATCTACTTTTAACTAAACCTCTGCTTCAGCCTACGTAGTTGCCTAATTAATGAGACATTATTACCATGCACAGCTCTGATTATTCGCCGTAGAAAACCGCTGTGTCATTACTGCAATATTTATGAATGATAAGCATAAATTTGCTTGAAATGTCAGAAGAAAATTTTAAAAAATACTAAATATGTGTCATGATGTGTAAACATTTACGCTTGAAATTCTCGGTTTTATTTTCAATAGTTTATACATTTCTTTGTTAAAGCAACCTGTAATGAAGAAAATGGTTTATCATGCATTCATTTTTCAGGTAGAAGAAACTGATGCCAACTGTTGAATTTCGCGCTATATTAGTGTAAATTATTGTAAATTATGCTAAAAGGAAGAGCAAAAGCTTTATAATCAACAATGGAATGAAAATTATGGAAAAGAAAAAAGAGAAGAAAAATGCGTAAAATTATTGGATAGTGAAACTAAACCACATTTTACGACGGTTTATCACATTCCAATTCTTAAATATTTTGAATTTCATGTAAGACTGAACTCAAATGTATTTCTTTGAAATATAAACTCATTTGAAGTAAGTAGAAATTACTGTAAACAAACGAAATCATTGTCTACCCACATTAAAACTATCATTATTAACTCATTCTGCTGATGTGATTCCAGTTTCAATCCATGACTCTATCGAAGCGATTTCTATGGAAATAAAATTTCATGTTAACTTACAATATTTTACTTATGAAAAATGGACCTTTTAAGAATTTCTAATTTAAGACAAATTTATTTAAGCCACACATGTAATTATGCAATGTGTTCCAATTCAACCTTCATGACCTCTAATTCCTCAACCGTTCGTCCTAGATGCATACTTTCAATTGCAAATTTGCTCGAAATGAGGTAGAGAGTTAAAATATTGAAAGTTTGAAGCGAAAAAGTAATTCTGTCAAAAAATACGAAATCTAACTTTTTATAGGGACTCCGGGTCCCCAAACTTATATTTAGGAAAAGAATTTCCATTGAAAAATAATACTAACACAAAAAAATGACATCTGTGCGATCAAAATTCGCGGAGATATTCGAGTTTTAAATGCGCAGGGCCCGTAAACAAATTGACAAAAGAAAAATTTCGCCCTGCCAGAGGAATAACGAGCTTTTAGATTTGGTACGATAATGAAATTTGTTTCGTCCATGTCAGAAAACATTCGCTTCTCATTGTATTCAAAAATAAATACAGATGCTACAAGACAACAAAACATAACAAGACAAGGTAAATTATTATACAATTTTATACAAAAATATTAAACACCAGGGCCTGATTACTGAATAGGCCAACTAGGCCGTGGCCTAGGGCCCCCTCAATGTAGGGGCCTCCAAATGAGTAAAATTGCTCTAGTCAATAACTGAAAATGTTTCATCCAATGCCTAAAATTGTAAAGTCTGAGTGTAGGGGGCCCCAAAAAAGTATATTGGCCTAGGGCCCAGCAACATCTTAATCGGGCCCTGTTAAACACACGAAATATGTAGAATGTAAGAAATAATATACATTGCGATTACATTGTCCGTAAAGCAAC